>JZSA01006203.1:0-14624 GCA_000956155.1 Cotesia vestalis
GAGTATGAGCTGAATCGGTCGGTTATTTTAGAAATACGAGCTGATTCAAAATTTCAAAAAATTTTGAAAAATTCAACTTCTTTTGGTTTTCCTTGCAATAACTTTTGAATGCGATAACTTCGGAAATTGTATCTGAAAGCTTATTAAATAAGCTTCAATTCACATGCTTCATTATCTTCCTTAATCAATTGTGTCAGAAATGACAGCAAATTAAAAGTTTATTCTAATTCAAATTATGAAATCTACTTCCATTTCGGCTGCCGAATGGCCTTTTTTTGGGCTTTATAAAAATTTTGATCAAACAAAATCGATTTGATCAAGCGTTTCGGAGTTATCAGAAAAAAACACTTTTTTCGATTTTTTTTCGTCAACGATATCTCACGAACGAATCAACCGATTTTGACTCACTTTGTCGCAATCGACGTGGTTTTTTTGATGTTCAGAGCTGATTTGTATTTGGAGTCGATCAGAAAAGCCAATTCGGAAATATTTTGAAAAAAAAAAAAAAATGATAAAACTCGATTTTTTAAAATTTTCAAACTGCTATAACTTTTGAATGAATCAAGCGATTTTCAAGCGATTGGCGGCGATCAATGTAATTTTTTAAGCCTTTTTAAAAATTAAGTACGATAAAAATTGATTTGATCGATAATTTCGGAGTGATTACAAAAAAACACTTTTTTCGATTTTTTTCGTCAACGATATCTCACGAACGAATCAACCGATTTTGACGCACTTGAGCTTGATCGACGTAGTTTTTCAAGGTTAAGAGCTGATTAGTTTTTGGTATCGATCAATAGAGCCGTTTAAAAGTTATTTAAAAAAAACCACATTTTTAAAAATTTTTTTTCTTAGTTTTTTTGAGATTTCTCAAAATCTACCGGTCCGAATCGGTTCCAAATAACAGAAAATCAAAGTTTAGTAAAGCCCTTTCGAATGACGCCAACCGCGATCAAATCGGTCAAGCCGTTCAAAAGTTATAAAAGGTTTACACACACACACACACACACACATACATACATACAGACATACGGACACCATCGCGGGAAGGGTCAGAAAAGATTTCTAAGGCCTTAAAACGTCGAGATCTGTTGAAAACTCGATTTTTGCAAAACGGGGTAAATACAATAACTTCCCGATTTTTCAAAAATCTTCGATTTTTTTAGCGGGAAGTTAAAAAATTGTCAATTAAAAATGACTTTCAAGTAAGATAGTTTGAAAAATGTTATTGCACGCCTCATAAGCGAAGCCTTGAGGTTGTGCTCTACTCTCGACATTTCAAAAAAAGCAGTTTTCTTGAAACTGAAATTGATTTTTTAGTAGATTTCATAGAAATTTAACTATTGCATTGGTCCTCATGACGGAACTTTTGAAAAATTTTGCTACATTTCGACTCAGCTCGTCAAGCGGATTCAGAAAATGGTTCATATGGTTCATATGGTTTAAAAGTTTACATATGTATTTATATATATATATACACGATATAATCGACATTGTCTCTTCTCTAACTCCCGCAATTCTATACGAATCTTAATAAAATGTAGCTTACTCATTCTTAGGACGATTTCTGAGGTTGAGTTATAAGATGAGCCAAATTTGTCGATTAGTTTCGAAATGAGAGCAATTTAAAAATTTTCACTTTCTCTGTATTTCCGTGCAATAACAATTGAACGCGATATCTTATCGAATTTCTGTAAATTGCATCTGAAAGCTTATTTAAAGCTTCAATTTGCATACTTATTTATCTTTAGACAGAAGATGTATATTATTATTGTTTTTATTTTTTTATTTTACATTTTGTTGATCATTTTCAGTCAGTTGTATAGAAATTTAACGCCATCACATGGTCTCATTCTTAATTAATCAAAAAAAATGTTCCTGACGCTTCTCGTTTTTCATTTTCTTCTTTTATTTTTTTATTTTTTTTTCTCGCCGATAATCCTATTTTTTTCATATCTGTCAATGGATATTATAATGTTTTCCAACTATTTATTCATTTTTTACTTAAATGAAAACTGAAATAATTGAAAAATAAATTATTCATTATTGTTTTTTTTTCCGTTATACTTATTCGGCCATTGCCTTAGCATTCAAATTAAATAAATAATAACTATGTAACATAATTGTAATAATAATTGTAATGAAAATAAATTTAATCGATTAAAATCTGAAAGTCTAAATAATTGAAATCTACTTCCATTTCGGCTGCTGAATGGCCTTTTTGTTATTTATATCTCACTTACAGGTTGATATGAATACACTTATATGAAGTCAAATAATTTGTCAGGCACGTAATTTTCATTTTTTTTCAACCACTGATATAAAAATTGAAAATTTTCTTCCATTGCGCAGTTAGTGATTTTAGTCTGATTTTCGAAAATTGAGTTTTTGTCAAATCTTGATGTTTTGAGTACATCAAACACAGTAAAAAATTTTTCGTCTTTGCATCAAAAAATTTAAAAACAAATGACGATTGCTGACTTTCCTCCCAGTCATATCTTGGATAGTTTTATTTTCTATCCTGGTCAAAATTTATTGACATATTAAGCTTAACCCACAAAAGTCAACAACGTATTTGGAGTGTCAAACATAAATTTTTATTATGAGATAAAAAATAATTGAATTAAAAAATATTCAAAAGCGAATACTGTGTTAAATTTTAAGATAAAAGGTTACATGATTGGTATTTTCATAAAATATATTATGAGTAGTCCCGGGAAAAAATCGTCATGCATGAACATGTATGATCAGGCGTTAATTTCATGCATGATCATGCATGTATATTTGTCAAGCATGGGCTTGTATGATCATTCATGATCATATGTGATAAAGCATGATCATGCTTTTACATGCTTGGCAAATATTCATGAGCTATCGTGCATGACCAAGCATAAACAATCATTTTTCTCGAGATAAAAAAAAATTTTAGTTAGACAAAACATTTTTGAGATGCTTAGTGAGAATTATTGACAATTATTTTACGCTGTAAAACTTTTTAATTGTTTGTCAAGATAAATAGAAAGTTTTACAACTTGAAATAATTGTCTATTTATCTCATAAAATCATTTGATATTGATTGATAACGACTTGAACGATGATTATTGTTGTTTCAAATGTTGCTTGGTCCGAAGATACTGTAGATTCCAGAGTAGTCTTATTGTTTATTTATATCTATGGATCTTGATAAAAAATAACGTATACGTCGATTTTGACAAGAAAAAAGTAGGAAAACGGTTGACCCGGAAGGCCATCCCTGCAACTTCCCGCTAATTCCATACCTAAGCGCTTAAAATTGCACTTATGACGTTTTTGAGCTCTCGAGCTCAAAATTTTCCTGTCCACTATAGTCCCAATAATGAATGAAGATAAATATATAAATAAGTTAATACATTAAATAAATATACAAATACAATTTGAAAATTAATTAAGGGTGCTACCAAGATTAATCTCACGGTTCTCAGAACCGGAAAGAGCAAGAGTGATTACCTCCAGGGAAAAAAGAGTAGAGGGAGTTACTGTTAAATAAAATAGTTAGTTAAAACAAAATGGCCAATATTTATTAACAACAATAAAATATATCGCTCACACACTCACACTATAATCAACTTAGCAACATCTATTTTATTAACTTATAAGTTATAACCAACTAAAATTTACCAACAACTTGTATGTTTGCACTCAAAAACCAATGTATTCACCGTAGCACAATGACGAAACATATGCCGAGAGATCGTTTAGCCCAATAGCGACCGAACGCATATTGACGAGCATTTAGCTACGGGAAACAACAGTAAAGTGACGAAACGTATACTGAGATGTTTCCGCAGCTCAATCAGCCTACAGAATTAACAACAAAGTGACAAAACATATATTGAGATAATTCTGCAGCTCACTCATACACCGGTAACAAAAACAGCAACTCAGCGACAAAAAATAGGTCGAGATGCTCCTGCAGCGCACACTCATAATCGGTTTCAAAATTACACACATAACCTGGACATAACTACCTTTAATTTTCACTGTATAACATTTAAAATAATTTTCAAAAATTTAATTTAATACGTTAAATTTACTTGTAAAAATAAATTCAGTCACTAGTTCATAATTAATTATGCAAAAATTCCAATAGATAAATTGAATTCCATAAACGATTCCTAAATCCGATATTCAATTCCTGATAATTAATTTTCTGAACAAGTCCTCAATAATTTCCTGAACCTAAGGTTAAACTTTAATAAATAATTTTCAACGATTAATTTAATCTTAGTCAATAGCTTCAATAATAAATTCTCAATATATCTTTGTTTTAAGTAAAATTTTCATAAACTATTATTCCATTGACTGAATCAATTTTAATAATCCAATGCGTCGTAACAATATAATATTTTCGACATAAAAATTCGTGATATAAAATTCGAAATGTGAAAACTTACCAAGTGTATTCGTTTTGTAAAATAGACGCTTAGACATTCATTAGCTAGCTTAGTGATGACCTTGGGTACTTTGCTGGCAGTGACTTTCAATACTGTACTGACACTCAACTGAATTTTTATGTCAAGACGTTTGATAAATTTATATTTATCCTTATATTGAGTTATGAAATTAATTATTTTATTTTTCTAAATTTCGTTATTAAAAAATTTTACGTGGAATAAACCAATAATTTTAGATGTTCAATAAATTACAGAAATTAATTTTTTCTAAACAAAATGTTGAGGGGCAAGGCTCATAATGCTAGTATATTCCCGAAGGTTCCCGAATATATTAGCTTATACTTATGATCATTGTCCATATAGCTATAGTAGTTAGTTCCTACCAGTCCACCGCCCTAAACAGACGTGTAGCTTGTACATACATACACGGAAAGAAAATTTTTACTATTACACTATCGTAATTTTTATAAAATTAAATAGTAACGGTGGACTATACTTCTCATTTAGTAATTTTTACGATCTACTATTGTAAATTTTATCCAACAAACAAGGCTAGTAAGAATCTTAAAAAGTCGAATAATATAGAGCTAATTTCACAATACGTGTTTATAAACTTTACAATTCAACTATTGTAAAAATTGACACCCGATTTTTTTTAAATAAATTTTAGGGAGGAAGAGATGTAGGAGGTTAGACTAATTGGTACCTATACAGTAACCGAAAAAAGAAATCGGAATTTTCGTCCTATCTGGGATTTTTATCTCTTACTTTTTACAATAGTAAGTTGTAGAATTTTATGAATTGTAACAGTTTTACCTGTTCAGGTTAGCCCCTAATCAATTTTATAAATAAACTAACAAAATTAACAACAATATAATTATCAGGGCGCCACCAGGGTTTTTAATCACGGTTCCTGGAACCGGTCCAGAGCTGAGAAAATCCTATCTTAGGGTAGAGAGAGTGGAGGAAGGTTGCTTCTGAATAATAAATGATTAATTAAACATATCGATCAATATTTATTAACAATAACAATAACAGACTTAACAATTTAAGTACTCACTCACACACTATAATTAACTTATCATCTACGAAGCGAAGAATAACTGCGAGATATACAATATTTACAAACGAACCTTCCAACGACAATGCAATGACTAGATGGGCTTTTTCTAACAAACGGTCTCCCACACCTGTCCTTATAACTATTGGGCTTTTTCTAACAAACGGTCTCCCACACCTGTCCTAAAACTAATCTTAAAATTACAAGTCCACCGGACTGACAAAACGAACTAAACTTTACACACTTTTATAACTTAAAATTAAGTCCACCGGACTACCAAACTTAACACTATTAACACTCTCTAATCGAGGCCGAAGTCCTAGTTGTAGTTGGCTTCCTTCGTCTCGTCACTACTCCGGGGATCGGTCTTTTTGGATTTCCGTGGCACTATATCTGGCGGTCACACTACTTCTCCCTTTACTACTGCACGGCTCACCTATTTTAACCCAAAACTACCCCCTCCTATTCTCCCTTTAGGCCCGAAGATCGAGACGCGCCAGTGCTATGTCGAACAATTATCGATCTCCGGTTACTTATCGATTTAGGGTAATTTTACCCTGTTACAGAATAAATAGTAAATTTTCTTCTAAAATATTTGAAAGTTTATAGTAATAAAAGTATAGTCCACCTTTACAATAGTTGTATCGTAAATTTTCCCAGAAATTTTTCCGTGTACTTTGTAATCTACTTAACATTTATACCACGAATATATCTTTTACTTATTAATAACTCCTCAATCCACTACTCCTTATCATCAGGTTATGGGCCCAGGTAAAAGGTAACCCAGTAAAAAGTGGTTATTGATAAATAGAGTAATTATTTAGAAGCACTCGAAAAATGCACGGAAAGCATCGAGAAGTTTCGATAGCGTGCAATGGTATGGGATTTGTCATTGTGAGACACTAGGCGTAGGAGCTCGGGCAATCTGGCGGAAAAACTGTTGTGTGCTGTGACTAGCGGAAAAGTTGATAGTGTCGATTTTTTTGTGGTTGTTAAATGGTTTGTACGAATGGGTCTTGCTATCAAAATAGATCCTCTTACTGCACAAAATTTCAGATCAGGAAGGGGTCAGATCAAAGGATTCTCGATAAATCACGATTAGTGGGAGTATGTCACCGGAGAAATTTCAAAACCAGAGACTGGTCAAGAGCATATTACAGCGTGGATCAAAAAGAATGGTAAGGCTATGGGAAACTTTCTGATAACGCTGGGAATGGAAGAAGCAGGCAATTAAGACGACCTGAAGACATCGAAGGAGATGTGGGACAAAATTCAGGTGACGTACGATCGACAGGACCGTTATGAAAAGCACACCTACTCAAGAAACTAGCTTTATTGAAAACGGCAGAGGGAGATGACGTCAGAAAATACGTCGCAGAATTTAATTAGACAGTGAATAAACTGCGGGAAGTTAATCTGGATTTTTTTGTTGAAGAGTTCACCAGAAAGCTACGAAATGTTTAAGACGTCGACAGAGACCCACGATGAGTTGCCGACACTGGATCTCCTAAGAGTGAAAATCATGGAGTACCATGGGGGACATGCGAAAAAACATGTCGAGCCAGCACAATGAGCAATATACTCGAGGTATAAACAGAGGAAACAGCGTGGACAACATGGCGGAAAGCCGAAGGCGTTGGATTCTCGGGATAAGAATTTTCGGCGGGAAGTCGAATGTTTCAGGTGTCACAAGAAAGGGCACATTGCAAAGAACTGCCCAACAAGAAACAAAAGGAAGTACAACAGTGCGAGGAAAACTCATGAGTCACCTTTAAGTACCAGTGAACAGGCGATGTACAGTAGTCGTGGTAACATATGTTGGTTGGAACATGGTGTATAGCCAGTGGTGCGATCAGTCACTTATGTAATAGTAGAGACAAATTTAGTGATTTTAAGCCTAAGCAGGCAGAGTTGAGCCTGGCAACAGATAAAAATACGAAAATAGTGGGAACGGGAAACGTTTCAGTGAAAGTGTCAACCGGTAAAAGACAATGGAACATCGGATTTAAGAACGTATCATACGTACCAGACTGGAGAACGAATTTATTCTCGGTGGCTCGTGCTACAGATTTCGGACTTACAGTGACCTTCAGAAAAACTGAAGCAGTGTTAGTGAATAAAAACGATGATGTGATCATGAGCGCGCAAAGATGCGGTAACTTATACTATATAAATGACATTAGAGACTGTGTGAACAGTGCCGTAGCTAGTGAAAAACTGGGGATAAATAAATGGCATGAAAAGTTGGGGTATGTAAATGAACGAGACCTGAACCCCATGGCCAATAATCAATTGGTGTATGGCTTGGAAATAAGCGACACTGAGAAATTATCAGTGTGAGATGTGCATACAGGAATAACAGACCCGATTACCTTTTTCAAAAACCAGTGAACAGCGAAGCCAGAAGTTATTAGAGATAGTTCATTCAGATGTATGTGGACCACTGCGGCATGCTTCCGGATCAGGAAAGAGATATTTCGTCACTTCCATCGATGATAAGTCAAGATGGTGTCAAGTATACCTGATGAAAAATAAATCTGAAGTTTTGGAAAAATTTAACGAGTATAAGAACAAGGTGAAAAACCAGACTTTTTTTTCAAACAAAAATTTTGAAAAAAAAAAACGTCCCAAAAGGTCAATTTTTGAGAGAGTTATGGCTATTTGAAAATAAAAGAGCCATTTTTTTGAAAGCTTCATAACTTTTTTTGGGTTAGATAAAAAAATTTGAAAAAATTCTGAAAAACGTCTTTCATCGAGTAGAAAAAGATAAAAAATTTTCAGCGAAATCTAAAGGGGTAAGGTTCAAAAGTGGTCGATTTGGCATGGAATACCCCATATACATGGAAGTGCCCGAGTATATGCGTGAGAATATAGAAAATATAATTGTGAGTGAGCCCATTAGTTTAGGCCGGAAGATAGTACGTGATGACAAAATTGTAGAAACCGCCAAACGCTGGAGAGAGGGCTTGAAAGCGGGGAGCGACAGTGTTTGTGCTCTGAAAAAATTGCTGTACGGGTTGCGTCAAGCCGGGGCTGAGTGGCGTCGAAAATTAGTAAATAGATCAAATGTGTCAGGGTTTAATGCAGTGCCACTGGATAAATGTTTATTTATCAACCGAAAAGGTCACAGTGTAATGTATGTAGGAACATACGTAGATGATATCTCATTAACTAGTGATGAAGAGGTCTGGATAGGTGAAATAAAGAAACCATTGTCAAAGTCATTTAAGACCAAACATCTCGGTTTAGCTAAAAGTTGTATAGATATCGAATTTGAGTTGAAAGAAAAGTCACGTGTATTTTTGCGTCAGAGAGAGTGTACTAGAGCCGTACTCAAACGTTTTGGGATAGATGAGTATAAACCGATAGACACATCCATTGAGGCTAAATGTAATTTAATAAAACCAGAATGTATGAGTGAGTCAGAAATGAATAAATATCCGTACCAGAGTTTAATTGGAGCGTTGTTGTATCTTGCGATAATTACTAGACCGAATACAGCATAAGCGGTGGATTTTTTGTCAGTTCAATACCAGTTACAATGTAAATTATGAAGAAGCCGCGAAAATGGTCTTAAGGTATTTGGAGGGTATAATAGACTACGGGTTAAAATTTGAGCAAACCGGATTAACTTTATCTGCTATTGTAGATGCTAACTGGGAAGGGGGCTTAATGGGTCGTGAGTCGTATACGGGGTATGGATTCATTCTAGCGGGATCTGTAATTAGTTGGATGGCGCGAAAATAGAAAACCGTGACGCTCTCAAATACAGAAGCAGAGTATGTGGCCGTAGCGGAGGCTACGAAAGAGGCATTATACTTGAAAGGCTTGTTCGTTAGTTTAGGTATACAGGAAAACTCAGAGACAGTCACAATGCTGAATGATAACCAGAGTGCAATCAGTATGATCAAGAACGATGTATATCACCATTGTAAATAGTGTGTGTGAGAACTTGGATTAGCATGCACGCACTATGTACCTTGAGAGAGGGTGCTAAGGAGCAAGGCTCATGGTGCTAGTATGTTTCCGAAGGTTCCCGAATATATTAACTTATACTTATGAGTCATAAGTTATGACCATTGTCAATTTAGCTACAGTAGTTAGTTCCTACCAGTGCACCGCCATAAACGGACGTGTAGCTAGTAAATACATACTTTGTACTATACTTAACTTTCTATCACGAATACATCTTTTACTTACTAGCAAGTCCTTGATCTACTACTCTTTATCATCACAAAATTCTCAACTTTCAAATACAATAATTATTCACCACTAGGTCACCTGGACGATTTTCGGGTATGCTGCCCCATGATAATCAATTATAAATTATTATTAATTATAAAGAAGAGGTAAAGTAGACATTATTTCTTGCTTCATTTCTTATAAAAATGAATAATAATTGACACGAAGAGACAAAATTTGAAATAAAGATTAAAAGCTTCAGTCAAACTAATTGTAGGTCTCATAACTGACGTTGAAATTTGCCTAGCTTCAAGTTTGACGAATTTTTCTGTTAATTAAAATTTTTTTAGTAGCATCAATTTTTCATCGAAAATTAATTTCACATATTTTTTACAAATTCTAATGATATTAGCAGCAAAATTTCTCTTCAACTCATCAAGTATTTAGAAAATGCATT
Source organism: Cotesia vestalis (assembly GCA_000956155.1). NCBI lineage: Eukaryota > Metazoa > Arthropoda > Insecta > Hymenoptera > Braconidae > Cotesia > Cotesia vestalis. Next base: position 10,133 of record JZSA01006203.1, read on the forward strand.
CAATTTAATTTATTACTTTCCCGCGATTTTGCAATTAGAATAATCAATCTATGATGTGATCAGCAAAAATAACAAGTTTGTCAAATTCTTAGTCCGTTAACTGAATGAGCACACGTATTGTTGAATTTTTGAAACCTTACATTGACTTTTTCTTGGATGCCAAAGAGACGATTGTTAGAAGGATATTTTTAGTAAATGTTATTGAAGTTTAATAAAGATTGCTTAACAAACATTTTTTTCTATTCTACTCACCACTCCGAGACGACCTTTATATGAAAGGAAAATATTTAAATCGGTTGACCCTGAAAGCCGTCCCGGGAATTTTTTGTTTTTGTTTTCTATCAAATTTTAAGTCTGTAGGAACTGTATTTGAAAAAAATGAATTTTTTAACAATCAACAGTTCCGCACTTCTACATTTGAAAGGTCCTATTGAGATGATTTACACACCTATATAAATAAAAAATTCCTACCAAACATTGAGTCCATAGAAACCATTATCTCATTTGGAAACGAGAATTTTTCATTGTGAACACCCCCGCAATTTCTTATGGAGATGAAATTTGATAGAATCCATTCTTAGCTGAACTCGACAGCATTCAAGAAGATTCCTAGCTCCTCAAATTGGGAGTCAGTAGAAATCTGGGTTGATCACAGATATAAATCGAATTGAAATTATTTGATTTATTTTTTAAAAAGAAAATTTTTAATTTGATTAAAATAATTTTCTGATATAATTATTATGATAATTATATTATTCAACGCTATAGCGTTTAACTCTTAAGCCTCAGAGTATACACATCCGAACAGAACTTTAGAGTACACACGGAGTCAAATTGACCTCACTTGACTTTCGAAGAATTATATCTCAGAACTATGCATTTTATCGGAATTCAGGTTATGAAATTTTCGGTAGATAAAACAATGCTCTTTTGAATACAACAATTACTATTCTAAATTGAATAGTTTTTAAAGTTAAAAAAATTAATCAAAAACGATTTTATTTTGGAGAAATATTTTAGGATAAAAAAAATTCTGGGGTCATAATGACCCACAGTGTACTCCGAGGGTTAATTGTAGCTGAAATATTTAAAATATGATGAATACAAATTTGGCTATTTAAGTGTACGTCATTGCGGATAATAATAAGTAAATGCCAAAATTTTATATTTTAATTGAATTTTTTTTTTTTTTTTCACAGGAAATAGCCAAAATGATTCAACTAGAGGAGATGTCTATAAATTTAAACGATCGTTCAATCAGTGATCAATTTTTAAAAGACCAAAAAATTGCAATGGAAGCACAGGACGCGGAGTTCGCACAAATGTTACAGGACAAAGAAAGAATTAAAGCCCGCCGTGCACGTGAACGTGCTAAGCAGAAGAAATTAAACCGTCAACAGGGTCGAGAACAGAAATCTCCTACTGATGTGATTGAATCCCAAATTCTAAATAGATCAGATTCAGCCATCAGCAATGACAAGGAATTCATTCAACTTACTCATGACTTCACCGACGAACTTTTTCCACGTTCAAATAGTTCTGAAGTTCGAGTTTCTACTGACTCTAATGAAGATTTTCAAAAGCTTTTAAACGTCGCAATAAAAATTGACCCCACGTATTGTAATGATAGTGATAAAAAATGTTTAACTAATTCCGGTAATGATTTAAGTCTTTCTCGCGTTTATTCACATTCTACTCAGGAGCCTGAATGCGACAGTGTACCATGTTATATGCCAATACAAGGTCAACGACGTTCTCAAATGCCATCTTCACCTATATCTCATGAAGAAAAAAATAAGCGTAAAGTGAAAGATGGTTGTAAAAACCAATGAAATATAATATGGCACACCAAAGCATAAAAAAAAAAATTTGTTTACTCGAGTATAAATAAATTAAAGGGTGTGATCTCAAGTTAAAAATTCTGAAATGCCAAACTAACTACTTTAAATAGTTCTTTCAATTTTTTTTTAATATTTACTTTGACAAAAACTTTCCGTTATGGTTCAATTTGAGAATTTTGGCTTGAGATGATTCGATTTCATAGATGACTTTGAAAATAAATTTATAAATTGGTTGAAAATACATTGACAGGAACGAAAAAATTATTCAAAAAAAAGACCATTCGGCAGCCGAAATGGAAATAGATTTCTCAAATAGAGAAAATTTATTTTTTATAAAATAATATTAATAACCATAATATATATTCTAATTCATTGTTCAAAGAAAAATTCAATAATAAATTAAAAACGATTTAGAGCTAATTTTGTTGGAAAATTTATTTGCAAAGTAAAAAGTTTCTCAAATATTTATTAAACAATTTTGAAGATTATGAGATTTGATTTATCAAAGTCCAAATTTTAAGTAACTGCTTAGGAATGACAGTTCCTAAGTAGATCAGAATTATGAAACCGGATAAAATATTGATTGAAGAAATCAATATTTAGAACTAATCCATGATATATTTACTGACGACCTACCTGAATCCATTAAACGAAAGACTGATCAATATCATGATTATTGAATGTATATCATGTTTATACTATGATACAGCCAATAATTCTAAAACGGCTGCAACAGCAGAGCTGTTTCATTGAGTGAACTATAAAGGGATTAATATTGAGGCTATTACCACTTATAAGGAGTGAAATTTAAAACTTAATAAAAGAGCTGTACAATGCATTTCACCAAATTTAAATATATTGTCTAGTTCGGTAATTAAATTAAGTTAGAGTGGTAAAAGCATCAATTTTTACGATTTTAAAAATCCTGTGGTTTCCAAACTACTCGCCTGATTTAGCTCATCTTCGAACTTAACCTTGGTTTTTTGTCGATGGATAAATCAAAATCGTATATAGATAAAAAAACGCTCTATTGTGTTGACAAGCCGCGTTATATCGTATAAATATACATAAAATATACATATAAATGCATACATATACAGTGCAACCTCGATATAACAAATCGGAGGGGAACAAGAAAATATTCGTAATATCAAGTAATTCGTTGAACTAAGGTTTGTTATGTTGAGGTTAGATTGGTCTAAAATTCGTTATAAAGAGATTACGTACTTATCTTGTTATAGCGAAAAACTTCTACTAATAAATGATAACACATTTTTATCAAATTACTATATGTATTTGCTATGTATTTAAAAACAATTAGGTAGATAATAAATTTTTTTTCTTACATTTTTGATATTTGATATTTTCCGATTTTTTGTTTTTGATATTTTCCGATGATGAGTGGCTTTAGTTTGTAAGTCCCAGTACAATTTGTTCCCAGCAGTACTGTTAAGCGAAGTTTACTGTTTTTCCCACCATTACATTTATCGCTTTTGAATGATAAGGTTTTGTCAGATAAACATTTATAGAATAGTCCAGTTTCATCGGCGTTAAAGATGTCTTCGGGATCGTATCCGGTGGTCAACTCTGCCAGTTTGTCTTTCCAATCATCACATACTTGTTCATTAACACTACCACTTTCACCGCATATTTTTCGAAAAACAACCTCGTTTCGTTTTTTGAAATTTTGAAGCCACGTTGCTAGCACGGAACCCTTCATGTCTCAATTCTACTGCAAACCGCTGAGCCTTTTCCTGAAGAATAGGGCCTCCGATTGGGATTTTTTTGTCTCGGCACTGTTTTAACCACTTTAACACACATTCCTCTATGTCTTTGAACTCGCATGATTTTAATCTTTTACTGTTTACATTCAAACTTTCTTCTGAAAACTTATCTTTAAATTTTAAAATTGTAGCCAATGTACTTGCGGGAATCCCGAACTTATTAGCTATGTCTAATTTTTTTGTCATGGGATTTTGGTCAACATAATTAATGATGTTTCGCTTTTCTGCGACCGATAAAGAACACCTTTTACGTTTCTTAGCCATTTTAACTTAAATCTTTAACAATAGTGACGAGCAGAGGTGTTTACATTACTTTCCATCAAAACAACAATGATTACTGTACAAACAAAAGCGTGTCGAAACATGTCGAGACATGAATCACATTATAAGATTAAGAGTTATATTATTGGTAGAAACTTTATATGAAGGTTTTGGGTTGGCAAAACTCGTTAATTAGAGGTATGAATACTTTTTCCTGATAGTTGAAAATTCGTTATAAAGAGGTTGTACACAAAGAATGTTCGCAATGTAAAGGTATATTTTATATTGACTCTTATGGACAATTCAAGGAGATTACGAAGAATTTGTTAAATCGAGGAAGTCGTTACATTGAGGTAAGTTATATTAAGGTTGCACTGTATAAACTTTTAAACGGACATCTATGTTAACAAAACACTATTTTCTAACTTCCCGCTAAGAAAATCAGAGATTTTCAAAAATCGGGAAGTTATTGGTTTCACCCTGTTTTTCAAAAATCAAATTCTCATCAGAAATTGACGTTTTAAGGTCACAGGAAGCTTCCCTGACTACCCCCGCAAAGGTGTCACTATGTATGTGTATGTGTGTGTGTGTGTGTGTGTGTGTGTG
>JZSA01006206.1:0-15277 GCA_000956155.1 Cotesia vestalis
TTCTGGAGAATTTTACTAGAGACACTTGGAATACTCAATCCAGGTATTGATTACTATTTTTAAAGTCGAAATCAGATCTCAGATGTACACCAAGTATTTTCCCCAAGGTATTCTCCTGGAAAATTTTTGAAATACCCAGCATCGTTATTAATAATTATTATGAAAGTTCTACACAGGCCCTATATTTTTCTCTGGTAGTTTCCATCAGAGGTTGTCCTGGAAACCACTTAAAATACCCAGACCAGGTTTTATTATTAATTTTTAAAGTTCAATAGAATCGCTAGGTATCCTCTAGACTTTTATTTCTGGTAAATTTTACTGAAAACACTTGGAATAGTCAATTCAGGTATCGATTATATTATTTTAAAAGTCTAAACCAGATCTAGCTGTACACTAAGTAATTTTTACAGGAGGTTTTTCTATTAAACACTTAAAATACCCAGCCCAGGGTTTAATAGTTATTTTTAAAGTTCCACACAGGCTTTAGGTATCCTCTAGGCTTTTTCTCTTGGAGAAATTTCCTGGAAAACAATTGATATACTCACACCAGGTTCTTATAATTATTATTAAAGTCCAACTCAAGTTTTAGGTGTTCTCCTGCTATTTTTCACATAAGTTTTACCTCAGAAATATTTGCTATAAAAAGTCCAGGTATTAATAATTATTTTTTACGTCTAACTCAGGTTCTAAGTGTTCTCCAGGTATTTTTAACAAGAGATTTTTCCTGAAAACACTTTTTACAGCGTGTGGGCCCGTTCACTGAACACACTTAAAAATATCCAGATTAGGTATTCATAAATATTCTTAATGTCTCATTTAAGTCCTAGGTGTTCTAAAGGTATTTTCTACAAAAGGTTTTTGTCGAAATTACTTGGAATACTCAAATTAGATATTGATAATTTTTTAATTCAAGTTCAACACAAACCCTAAGCATCCTTCAAGCGTTTTTCTCCGAAGATTTTCATTACAGATACTTGGAATACTTTCATTTGTTTTTTATTATAATCGGTAAATTGCACTTAATTACCGCGTTTCTTAGTAACGTTTGTTTATTTACGTGTAAAAGTTTTACTTCTTTCCTCGAGTGTAACATTAAAAAATATTTAAAATTGAGTTTAATTATATAAAATTTCTATATTATTCAAAGTTTTAGTTACTTTTATTATTTCTTTTAAGTTTAAATAACAGTTCGCTTTATATTATTTGTGTTTATTATTTTGTTAAAATATTATTTTTATACAAATTATTTTATTACTTTTTTTTTTAAGTGTTTTATATATATATATATATATATATATATATATATATATATATATAAAATGCCACGACAGAGAGTGAGTGATGAAGATAGAAAAATATTAAAGCAGTTTGCTCAGGACAATCAAATAATCGAAGGATTTTTATTTAATATTAAGGATTATGTTTACTCAAAAGGAGAACCAATCGTGTAAGTATCATTTTCATTACATTTTTAAATTTTAGTCATGTTCTTTTTGAATTTATATTAAAAAATGTTTCTCGTCCATTCAAGACTTTATTTGAATATTTTGAATGTCTCACTCAAGTAACATTTACAGAAAAAAAGTCCTGTTTAAATTACAAAAAAAAAATTTTTTTTTTATGCTCTGTTATAAACATTTCGCGTAATTTTTTCAAATTCTTTTGTACTACTAATAAAAAAAAAAATTATTAATTTTTAGAGATATTTTTTTTTTTAATACTAACATTTCAAGTTTTGGCTCCTTTAACCAATTACTCTTTAATTTTTAACTTTCCGCTAAGAAAATTGAAAATTTTCCACTAAAGGGAAATTATTGATTTCAGTCTAATTTTCGAAAGTCGAGTTTTCATCGGATGTGTGTGTAAAGAAATTTTTTTTGTACGGTTTCTCAAAAACGAATCAACCGATTGAATTCTACCACACGTCAATCAAAAGGGTTTATCAAAAATTAATTCTGATTAGATTTGAGAGTTAATCCATTGAGCCATACCGAAGAAATTAAAAAAAAAAACAAAAAAAAACAAAAAAAAATTGAATTCTTATGTTTTTTTTTTTTTTAAATAACTTTAGAGCATACGGAAAAATCATAACAAAACCATTTTTCGTGCTTAAAAAAGTGCGTCGAATGCATTTTCGAAAATGAAAATTGAACGACGCATTCAAAAGTTAAAGTTGGTTAAAAATTCACAAAATCTTATTTTTCGGTATTTTTTAAAGATATCTTCAAGATTTCTCAACCAATCAATACAAACTTCTACGGTATATTTTTTGCGCTTCAAAAATGCGCCGAATATTTTTTTAAAAATCAAAATTGAATGACGCATTTAAAAGTTATACACTAGTCACAGAAATTAAGGAATATAAAAAAAATCCAAATTTTTTAGGTATATTTTTTGCGCTTCAAAAATGCGCCGAATATTTTTTTAAAAATCAAAATTGAATGACGCATTAAAAAGTTATACACTAGTCACAGAAATTAAGGAATATAAAAAAAATCCAAATTTTTTAGGTGATTTTAAACAAGCTGTAACTCCATGAAAAATGATCGTACAGAAAAAAAAAAAGCAAATTGTAGCTCCAAGTGTCTAGTTTCCAGATATGACAATGAAAATTTTTTATCATGCTCGGGTCTGTAGTCTAGTCGAGAAGTGAGTTTTCTGCGAAAAATCGATCCGAGTCTCTTAAAAATATGGCGATTGGTGCATCCCGACTAGAAATTACTTTGGAAATGCCCAAAGCATACATTGGGACCCCATTGGGTTTCGACGGGGGATGCCCAATAGGGAAAACCCAATGAGGACCCAATGGGAACCCGATTGGGAAAACCCAACGTCAAAAGAATAAATTCTTGCTGGTTTTTCTCGATTGGGATTTCAGTGGGGCCTCATTGGGAAAACCCAACGTAGAAATAATAAATGATTGCCACGGCATAATGTAATAATAGTTTATTTTATCTGAGATCTATTGAAAAACGGGATTGCGAAATTTATAAATAATCTGTAAATTTAGCCAATCGTTCATTTAGATATAAAACAATCATCCAAATACGTGTGTACACAGTAAAAAATTTTGCGTCATTTTTAACACAAAAATATATGTCAAAAAAAATTTAACATAAATTTTGTGTCATTTTAACATAAATGTTTTATGTTAAAAAAATAACACATTTTTGTGTTAAATGTTACATAAACTTATGTCAAAATAATCCATGGTTCATCCGAAGATTTTTGACACTTGTAAGTGTCGAATATTTACACAATAAAATGTTAAGAAGTGATCTCCCTAGATTGATAATGCTTAACATCAATTATTTTCAATGAAAAACATTCAAAAGTTATCAAATATGTGGAACTTTTGTATCAATAAAGGGATTAATTAATAATTCGATAAAATAAACATTGTAGCAACAGGACATTTTTTTACGGTTTTATTATAAAATAGTAAAATAATTATTTACATGAAATAATCAATAAAAATAACAAATTCTTTTTCGTAAGTTTCATAAATTTTCCAGATAGATACCTGCCAATTTCAATATCATTGAAACAATATTGTAAAATAATAATATTGATTAAAAAACTGTTATATATTTTGAAAAAAGTAAACGTTCAACAAAAAATATATAGGCTTTAGAAGTTAATTATTTTTATTAAAAATATTTCACACTAAATTAAAATGACATTTACGGTTGATACACTCAAATCACTTTCCACCAATAAAACATTAAATTTAACAATCACTTTTGAGTATTTTTAAAATATACTTTTAACAAAAAAAAAATTTTGTAAAACAAAATTTTTTCGATGTTTATATGACATGAGATGTAGAATGTACAAGATGGCGACGATTATCTCGCCTAAAAAAGTAGAGAGCAGTTTCTGACACATGTTTATGTAAAATCAACACAACTTAAATGTTGATTTTATAATGACATTTTTGAAATGTTACTTTTCTATAAGATAACACTTTTTTTTTGTGTTGGAAAAAATGCGAACTAATAACACAATTGTATTATGTGAAATTGACATAAAAAAGTGTTAGATATTTGACACGGAGAATTTTTGACACGGAGAATTTTTGACGCGATGACGGAAAATTTTTTACTGTATAGGGTGTGCCGAAATTCAATTTCCGTGAAGAACCTTTTAAAGTTAGAATTTTGAGTTCCGCTTTTAACAGAAGCTGTGTTTGGGCATTTTCTGAGATGTTTTGGGTTGAGACGATTTATTTCATTTTCCATTTCATAGAATTTTTAACAGGAGTTTTTTTTGGGCGTTCCCGTTGAAATTTCCACATTAGACTTATTTTACTGAAATTTTCTCCTCTTTTAGGATCTTTTTTCAAATTTCAAATATTTTTAATATTTTTGAAGTTATAACTACAAAATGGAGACTACTTTTTTCTCTCTTCGTTTTTTGTTTATAACAAATGCAATTTTTATCGCCGGATAAATTAAAAAATTCCTCTTTCTCAGAATGAAATTCTGAATCCAATGCACCAATCGCCATATTTTTAAGAGACTCGGATCGATTTTTCGCAGAAAACTCACTTCTCGACTAGACTACTGGAGAAATCCTAAGAAGACTACCGAAAAAAAAAATTTCCAAATTTTTCTTCTTCTTAAAAAAGGTCTACGGGCTTCAAAAAATTTTTTTCCATCATTTCTTTCAAAAGCTCTTTTAGAAAATTGAATGCCCTTCAATTTGACGTAATCAAAAAGCCTGTACAATGATTTGCCGCGGAGTTATCGTCAGTCAAAGCAAAAAAGTACTTTTTAACTTTGACAATTGATAACTCTGGAAATAATGATCGTATAGGAAATCGAAGGCGGGTTTTGAAAACTCCTAGTGTATTTGTTCAATAAATACATTTTGAACTTAAATATTAACCAAGAAACACATTTTAAGGCGCTTCAAATTCAAACTTAGCGGGAAGTTCTAGAGCTAGCCTGCGCGATCAACCGATTCTCAGATTTCTTAATGAAGTATCCGATTGTCAACCGATTTACAGCGTCTAAAAAAACCTTGCCAAATTTAGATTTTCTGTATATTTAGATTGAACCGGCGTGGTAAATTTCGAAATAACCTAAAATATTTGATTTCTTTTCAATTTTTGAAAAATGATATCTTGATGTTACTTTAACACCTTTGTTTCGATTAATTCTATGATTTAATTAGCTTTTCTAATAAGATAAAAATGCATCAATAACGTAAAATGCATCGAAATCTGTTTTCGAGAGATATCGAGTTTAAAAATGATTAAAACAACGTAGCATTGCAATTTTTCTACTTTCGGATTTGAATAGTTCGATACTCAATAAGAAATTTTTTTAATTTCCCCCTCAGAAAATGGAAGATTTTCAAAAATCGGGAAGTTATTGTTTTCACCCCGTTTTGCAAAAATCTAGCTTTTATCAGATCTCGACGTTTTAAGGCCACAGGAAGCTTCCCTGATGACCCCCGCGATGTTGTCACTATGTCTGATCTCAAAAATATCAAAAAAACTTAGAAAAAAATTTTTTTTGAAAGTGGTTTGTTTGAAATTACTTTTAAGCGACTTTTTTGCCCTCCGGGCGAAAATTGGCAACTTTCGTCCCGCTGCGCTAAACAAAGTTGCCGCTTTCCGCCTTTGTCAGACAAGAAAATAGTATACAGCCATTGGGAAGGAAAATAAGGAAACCTCAGATCACATGTTTGTTGACAACAATTACATGTGATCTGAGGCTTTTCTTATTTTCCTTCCCAAAGGGTGTAATATACTATTATCGATGAACTCCAAAAACTAATCCGCGCGTAACCTTGAAAAACCACGTCGGTTGCCGCTAATCCGGTCAAAATCGATTGAATCGTTCGAGAGATATCGTGAACGAAAGAAAACCGGAAAAAGTGTTTTTTCACATAACTTCGACATTTCTTTTCGGATCGTTTTTGATGAAATGGAATAATTTTTAGAGCTTGAAGAACCACGTCGATCGCCGCCAACAACGTAAAAATCGGTTGGTTGGTTCGAGAGATATCGTCGACGAAATATTTGGAAACACGTGTTTTTTTTAACACAACTCCGACATTTTTTTGAATAACTTTTAAACGGCTTTACCTATCAATTCCAAAACCTAATCAGCTTTTAACATAAAAAACCACGTCGGTCGCCGTCAAGCCGGGTCAAAATCGATTAATTCGTTCGAGAGATTTCGTGAACGAAAGAAACCCGAAAAAAGTGTTTTTTCGAAATTACTATGAAATTCTTAGTTTGATCAATTCAAACTTAAAGATTCTTAATGAGGCTAAAAAAAATTGCGTCGAATGCTGTTAACCGTGTGAAAATCAGTTGATTTATTCAAAAGTTAGTACGGTTTGAAAATTCAAAAAAAATAGTTCGATGAAACTGATATCAGACTTTTGAGCTCGACGAGCTCAAAATAACACATAAATTGTATTATTGAGCTCGAAGAGCTCAAAAACATCATTAGTTTAATTTGCAGTGAAGTGAAGTTGCAGGGATGTCCTTCGGGGTCGACCGTTTTCCTAATTTTTTAAGCTTAATGAGCTAAATACTTTCTATTTGACAAATTTTCAAGCGTTTTGTACTCGAAAATAGCGAGTTGCTCCAGGGATAGCAGGCAGAGTAAATCGTTTTTAATATTTTTTTCTTGTTTAGAGAAAAATATATTACTTTATTGCAGAATTTAAATTAAATATCTTAAATTAATTTTCATAGAATTATTGAATGTGATCATCGGCGCCATTACAAAAATAAATTCCCGTTTCTACCTTGTAACGTCACTACTAGAATAAATTTAAATGGAACTATTGATCCCATCACCAAACAACACAATCATAATAAGAATCCAACCCTAGAAGTGGAGAGGAATTTTCATAAGGATTTGAAAATTTCATCAAAAAACACTGGCGTTTCCATGCGAAATGTTTTCGATTCTTCGTTAAGAAGGTTTGACAAAGCTTATTATTCTTAAATTATTATAAGATCCACAGAAAAAAAGGTTCACTTTAGCCAAGAAAATATTTTTCTTCTTAATTATTTTCTTGAGCAAAAAAAAACTTTTTTTTTGACACAATAAATTTTACTTATTTCAACAAAATTAATCCCTTGCTTTAAGAAATACGTATCTTGATCCAAGAAAATTTATTTAAGTCAAGAAAATTTTCTTATTTTAAGAAAATTCAGCCTCTTGCTCCAAAAAATTTAGTTCTTGATAGAAGTAAATTTTTTTGTCATGAGAAAATTTTTCTCTTGCTCCAAAAAATTAAATATCTTGACAGTAAATTTTCATTAATATTTTTATTGATTAATATATCAAATGGCAAGATCAAATAATATTAGATCATTTTTTTTCATTCAATATGTATAATTGCGCGCTAAAATAATCTAAAATGACTATCAAATATTCACGAGAAAATTTTTTTCTCAGCTGAAGTAAGTGGCGCCGCTTCCCTAAAGTATCTAAAAATCTTGATCGAATGTAAAAATTTATTGTATCAAGTATTTATGATAATTTGAATTAAGAAAAAATTACTTCCACCAAGAATAGAATTTCAAGAAAAATTTTTACTTCGGCCAACACAACTTCGGTCTTCCTTCAGGCACCCGAAAATTTTCTTAAGCCAAGAATTTTGTTCTCCAGTCAAGAAATTTTTCTTTCTGTGTCTATTCTGATAAAAAAAGTTAATATAATTCAAGAGCAAAAACTATGAACCAAAAATACCATTTCGAAAAAAAATAATTTCTTAATTCAAGAGAATAAATTAATGAGTCAAAAAATATTTTTAGACCAACAAATTATACTTCAGCGAAGAATTTATTAAGATGCCTGAAGAAAATTATTTTCATGAAAATGGTATTTTTGGTTAAAAATTTTTGATCTAGAATCAAGTTAACTTTTTTATCAGTGTATGTTTGGGTCAATTCGTACCAAATCGAAGAATATAGATAGTTAGAATTTGCGTCTTTGAAATTTGACGAAATTCATTCGAAATTTTTCTTTCATCATAGAACAAAAATTTGAAAATAAAAAATTAATTCAATTTCTTTTAAATCATTCAAAATTGGAAATTCTGCAATTTTTTGAATTTTTAGACTACATCTTTATAATATTTTTGGAATTATTAGCTAGACATAGATAATTTTTTGTTTTTCTTAAAGATTATACTTGAGGTTATAGAAAAAAAAAATTTTCTAAAAATATAAAAAGTCAATCATTTTTATTTAACTTTTATTAACGATTGAAAATCACTAAAATCGATTTTCGACATTAAATTTTTTTTTTTTTATTATTTATTTAATTTATATGCCAAGGCAATAAGCCTAATGGCAAATACAGAAATGTAACAGTTTTATTTAATCATGTAAGTATAATAATATATATTTAAAACATTAGAAAAATAATTTTATGTTAAGTGAACAGAAAGAGAAATATCGTAATACATAAAAGGTACATAATCTAAACAATATTATACAAGGTTAATATAAATTTAAGCAAAATTTAAACAGATAAATAATAGTGTATGTAATATTCAAATGGTAAGAGGTTTGCAAACATAATAATAGATTGTCAAGAGCTTGCTTCTTTATTCATAAAAAATTCATATGCTTTATTTTTGAAAATTTGAAGTGACGATGAATTTGTAATTTCTGTTGGTAATTCCTGCCACAGACGAATAGCTGATACCAAGAATGAGTGCTCATAAACGATGGTAGAGAATTTTGGCATTTTGAACATATTATTGTTTTTTGCCACAAGTCTGCTTGATCTCCTGATATCAAGATCTTCATCTGTGAATAAGAGTCGCAAGAACTTAGGTTCACCAGTTTCCAAGATTTTATACGTCAGACAAGCCAGAAGGTACTCCCTTTTCGATTTAACACTAAGCCATTTTAGAGTGTGTCTATAAGGTGTAATATGTTCATCTCTTTTTATATTAAAAATAAATCTAATAGAGTTATTTACTATCCGTTGTAGCTTCTTATCAAGTCGTTTTGATAGGTCTAAGTAAACTACAGAACAATAATCTATAATTGGTAGAAGCGTGGTTGTGACTAGTAATTTACGGCAAGGCATGGAAAGTATGTTTTTTCTATATTTTAAGCTATTTATCGTAACATAAGCTTTGCGAGACAGTTGTGAAATGTGGGCATCCCACGAGAGGTCGTTTGAGATATGCAACCCGAGATGTTTAGCTGCGTTTACATAAGGGATGATATTTCCATCAATTTTAATTTCTGGAACCTGGCAGGCTTCAAGTAACTTAAGCTTCCGGTTGCTACCTAGAATCATCACCTTAGTCTTCTTTAAATTTATCTCAAGGCCATTTTCCTTCGCCCAGTCTGCAATAGCTTGAGCATCAGCATTTAAACGCGCAGCAGCCTCGTTTAAGTTGAAAAATTTAAAATGGAGATAGGCCCACATGTCATCAGCAAAAAGACCATGTTTGCAATATCTTAAGCGCTTTACAATTCCATTTATTGCGATCAAAAAGAGTATTGGACCTAGAATGGATCCTTGTGGAACACCAGAGGAGGTAAATAATGCTTGTGATGGAACATTTGACGGGTCAATGACCTTCTGAGATCTACCTGAGAGGTAAGACTGGAACCAAAGGATAGTTTCAATAGAAAAACCAAGTTCAAACATCGTGATTAAGAGCATTTTTGGATTTAAATAATCAAATGCTTTGGTAAAGTCAAATAAAATTAAAAATGTAAAATCATCATTGTCGATCGCATGCCGAATCTCATCAGTTAATCTCAGTAGAGCAGCTTGTGTACTTTGATTTTTCCGAAACCCGGATTGATAATCATCCAGCAGGTTATTTATTTCCAGGTACATAACTATTTGATTTGCAATAATACGCTCAAACACCTTTGCTGCATGCGAAAGATTCGCTATCGGCCGCGTGTCAGATAATGATTTTGGTGATGTAACTTTATTTAGTGGAATGATGAAAACAGACTTCCACGCTTCTGGAAAGATGCCAGTCTCCAATGAGCGATTGAAAATAGCAGTCATGAACAATGAAATCTGTGTAAGATGATCTCTCAGCCATTTCAAGTCCAATCCATCTGGGCTTTTACCAGCAGATTTAGAAATTGTAAGATGCAGACTTTTTGTGACATCGAAAATGTCAATTTTAGACCAGTGAAACTCGCAGTCCACCTTTTTAATATAATGTAAGGATAAATCCTGCACGAACTCTCTGCTGCAAGATGGATGCTTAGTCAGAGTAGTAGCATAAAAATTGTTTAGTTCATGGGCACTAAAATGATCCAATGGTGATGACTGCTTTGGTTTTATGAGACCTAGTTGTTTAAGTTTTTTCCAAATTGAGGAACCATATGATTCTTCAGCTAGAATATTGGTAAAGTACTTGTCACGCTCAGCGTTTAACTTAGCTTTTAACTCACTTATTAGTTTTTTGTAGTAATTTAGAAGACTCTGGTCACCGCTTCTACGCGCTCGTTTGTAGAAAGCATCTCGGTGTTTTAGTTCATTCTTTAATTCCTTGGTTAACCTAGAGTTTCTTGGACGACTAATCTTTCTCTCCGAGAAAGGTGCATAAATATCTAGATTATTTGATACTACAGTTAAAAAGGAAGAAGTCAGTTCATTTGGATCCAAGCTATCAACATCAATATTATTTACATTTAACTCAGTATTTAGAGATTGTGAAAGAGCCAAGTGATCGCAGTTTCTAAAATCACGGTATTTATTTACTTTATTACCCTTTTTTGGGTGTTCAAGCTTGTACTCTACAGAAATATAATCATGACCTCCAATAAAGGGTGCTGAGGATTTAGAGTAATTTCTGATTTTTTCTTCATTGTCAACAATAATAACATCCAGCCACGAATCAACTCCATTTGTATGATAAGTTGGACCATGCGGTACTCAATATAAAGCCAACTCAGTTATGAAAGACTGTAGATGACAAGCTAGACGATCAGTTTTTAGAAGATAACAATTTAAGTCTCCAGTGATGATTATGTTATTATAGTGAGGATATAGCTTCCCAAACTCAGTAAAAAAACTATCCAAGAGATAACCTTGAGGCTTTCTGTAGATACCTGTTAATAGAATTTGAGACCCTGTATCCATTGACACATCAATTAATATGAATTCCGGTTGATTTAGGTGGTTTGCAATCGAAGAGTGAAGAACTCTTGATTTTAATGATTTGTGAATAAAGCAAGCCAGGCCACCACCTCTTATGTAGCGTCCAGATTCATCAATAAGTCCTCTGTCTCTACGAATAATAGCATAGTTATCAAGCGCAATAGAGACATCTGGGTTTAGCCAAGTTTCCACAATAGTGATAATATGTGACTTCATTTCAGCAACTAAGCAATCTAACTGGGCCGTATGAGCGAGGTAGCTATTTATATTGAGAGTTAGTATATTTAATGCTTGACAATTTGAAATATGTTTGCACGATAATTGTTAACTTAATTTGTTTAGATCACTCACAGAATTTATTTCAACTTTAGCTGAATCATCATATTCTTTCAAATACACTACGCTTTTGTACACCCAAGCATATTTATATTTAAGTTCCTTTGCTTTTGCTTTTGCAATTTTTAAAAGTTTGTATATCTCCGGATGCAAAAATTCATTTAGATAAATTTGTCCATCAGTAACATTTGGAATCGTATGAAATATTTCTTTAATTGATAATTTTTTCACACGACGTTTCACATCGACAATATGATCACGAACTTGACAGGATTTTAAGTTCAGAACGAATGGGTGTCTCAATCCATGTGATGTAGGGGGATTTCTATTTTTTAATTCCTTTACACTGAGTATATCATTTTCTAGGTTAGATATGTTCAGTTTATTGAATACATGGTGTACAATTTCCGCTGCTGATAAGTTTGACGTTATTTGTTCTGGTACCCCAGACAATAGCAGCTGAGACGATGACGCGTTTGATGACACAGACGAAATATTATTCCCTGATCCAATGGAGTCAAGAGTCGAATTTATTAATTCAATAGCGGTAGAATTTTCATTACAAGCTTGAGCTATTTTGTTTACTTTTTCATCAGTCGACTTTTGTTTCTCTCTTATTTTTACTAATGAATTATTTATAGTGCTTAGGTCTGTTGAAAGACTTTTTATATCAACACTATTTTTATTTAAAGTTGTCATTATATTTTTTATGTCTTCAGTGTGTTGACTAAGATCTTGAGAAACTTTACGAATCTTGAAGCTGTTTTTGAATGACATATCAAGTAATAAGTTCATTTTCTGATCAAAAGTAAAATTTGTCCAATCAGGCTTATCATTTAAAGAGCTTGACTCTTGAGAAGTGCTGAGAGTTTCATTAATTTCTCCAGAATCATTTGAAAAGGTAGTTTTACTTGTAGTGGTCGATGACTTTTGATCCATTGCTGATGATGTGAAGACAAAATCTTCTAACACAATTGAAATAGGTGGAGTTCTAGGCGATGAATCAATTGATTTAAAGCTGGAAAGTGATGACCGTTGACTTGTAGATCTAACTAAACTAGTGTGTCTAGATGAATTTGCTGTCATTTCAAGTGGAGATAATGGGGCTTTAAATGATATCACACGACAATTTGTTGGTGGTTTGAATTTCAATGCTTCCTTTCGACAACTAGGGTGATAAGAAGATTTACAAGTCAGACAAGTTTTGTTTACTTTTGCTACCTTCTTACATCTAACACAGAGCATAACAGGAGACACTAGGTAATGACGGATAGTTGGCGAAGAAGTGTGATTTTGTTATTTAATTTTTTAATATACTTCTCACAAAAATTAAGGGAGCTAGAGAAAAATCCAAATTTTTTGGGGTTTGTTAACAGACTGTAAGTTGAAGAAAAATGAGTTCGAAAATTAATTTTCAAAATCTTTTTCAAATAATCTAAAGAAAATCGCCGAGAAAAAAAATTTTTTAAATTTTATATTTTTTTTTTTTTAGTCTACAGGCTTGGAAAAAAATTGTTTGATTTAACTTCTATATGGACCAGATAACTTATTTATTTAGCTTCAATTTTTAACTTCCTGCTATGAAAAATTAAAAATTTTTTTTCAATTCAGGAAGCTATTGGTTTTACCACGTTTTGCGAAAATCGAGTTTTCATTAGATCTCGACGTTTTGAGGTCCTAGGAAGATGTCCTAATCCCGCGATGGTATCCGTGCGGCAGTATGTACGTGCGTGCGAGTGTGTGTGTGTGTGTGTGTGTGTGTAAACCTCTTATAACTTTTGAATGGCTTAACCGATCGGATCGAGATTAGTGACGACCCAAAGTATAACATTACCCTTGAATTTTATGGAAATTTGAATTAATTCCGTTCCCTAGATTTTTAGAAATCTTACAGATAAAATTTTTCAACATATCTTTTGAACGGCTCCACTGGTCAATCCAAAAACTAATCCGCTCTTAAACTTAAAAAACCACGTCGATTGCCGCCAAGAACGTCAAGATCGATTCATTGGCTCGTGAGTTATCGTTGTCGAAAAAATTATGAAAAAAGGAATTTTTCAAATTTCTCTAAAATTTTCGGTCTAATCATTTTGTGCTTGAAAATTAATCATAGGATTCGGGAAGCTGCGTCGAATGCTGTCAACCGTATGAAAATCGGTTTATTAATTCGAAAGTAATTGCAGTTGGAAAATTTAAATAATACTGTTTTATTAAATTTCTATTAGACTTTTGAGCTCGAAGAGCTCAAAAGCTTAGAACAGCTAACTCTTTAGGCTTGGGGAGCTCGAAATAACAAATAAATTATATTTTTAAGTCGAAGAGCTCAGAAACGTCATAAGTGCAATTTTAAGCACTTAGATATGGAATTAGCGGGAAGTTGCAGGGATGACCTTTAGGTTCAACCGGTTTTCAGATTTTTTTTTTTCATTTTTATCTCAATTCTGCATCAGTGGATTTGTAAATTTAAAAATAAAAAAAAAAAAGAATTCAAAAATTTAAGAACAATTGTTTCTTGATTGGCAAAAAAATTTCGAAACGACATTTTCTTGAGATAAAAATTGCTGGGATGAGTACTGATGATACTAGAGACTCAAGAAAAAATTATTGTTTGGAATGAGGAGATGACTTTAATGTGGCGGAAGGTTAAAGCTACAGTTAGTATATAGTTCGATTTCATTAAACTAACGACATTTTTTGAGATAAGAATGGCTGGGGTGAGTACTGATGGTACTAGATTTAAAAAAAAAAAAATTACTGTCAAGAGTGAGGAGGTGACTTTAATATGGCGAAAGGTTAAAGCTCGAGTCAGTAGATACTTTGCGATTCTTCAAATGATAACTGATATCGTTGCGTTAATAATTTCTCGGTTCAGTACAGAAAATTTCGGTGATTTCACATAAAATAGATTGTCTGGAGTGAGGAGGTGGCTTTAATATTGTAGATGTACGAGAACTTTCGAACGTTAACTATAACAAGAATCGAAAATAATAAAAAAAAATAA
Source organism: Cotesia vestalis (assembly GCA_000956155.1). NCBI lineage: Eukaryota > Metazoa > Arthropoda > Insecta > Hymenoptera > Braconidae > Cotesia > Cotesia vestalis. The sequence continues at coordinate 14,467 of JZSA01006206.1, forward strand.
AAAACGACACGGGCTGATTTGGGAATAGTTGACATAAATTGAGTACAATACTTAGTGACATAAATAAAATTTTTTCCCCTATTTTGTCATCCCCCCTGACCCGCCCCTATACTGAAACATCACTGTGCACCCTGTTAGCAGTTGTAAAAAAATCTGAAAAAATTCAAGAGACCTTCCCTTATCTCTACCAACGCGTTCTACTAATTTTCAATTATCGGACTCACCCCCATGACCCACCCCTATACTGAAACATCACTGTGCACCCTGTTAGCAGTTGTAAGAAAATCTAAAAAATTCAAGAGACCTTCCCTTATCTCTACCAACGCGTTCTACTAATTTTCAATTATCGGACTCACCCCCATGACCCACCCCTATACTGAAACATGACTGTGCACCCAGTTAGCAGTTGTGAAAAAATCTGAAAAAATTCAAAAGACTATCCCTTACTTCTACCGACACCTTTCAGTAATTTTCATTCATCGGACTCATCCCCATGACCGACCCCTATACTGAAACATCACTGTGCACCCTGTTAGCAGTTGTAATAAAATCTAAAAAAATTCAAGAGACTATCCCTTACTTCTACCGACACCTTTCAGTAATTTTCATTCATCGGACTCATCCCCATGACCGACCCCTATACTGAAACATCACTGTGCACCCTGTTAGCAGTTGTAATAAAATCTAAAAAAATTCAAGAGACTATCCCTTACTTCTACCGACACCTTTCAGTGATTTTCATTCATCAGACTCACCCCTATGACCCACCCCTATACTGAAACATCACTGTGCACCCTGTTAGCAGTTGTAA
>JZSA01006207.1:0-35452 GCA_000956155.1 Cotesia vestalis
CTGAAACATCACTGTGCACCCTGTTAGCAGTTGTAAAAAAATCTAAAAAATTCAAGAGACCTTCTCTTATCTTTACCAACGCGTTCTACTAATATTCATTTATCGGACTCACTCCCATGACCCACCCCTATACTGAAACATGACTTTGCACCCAGTTAGCAGTTATAAAAAAATCTGCTAACAGGGTTCACTGATATCCTAATTTACTCAACTTTTATAACATTTTCCTCCTTATGTAGAAATCCTGACGTTCCTGCTGTCGATTACAACACCAAAAAGTCGACAATGCATCGCTCTCGGAGAACTGTTACTCCTCCACAACCAAAAACTCTTCAACAGTACGGAGAGTATCTCATTGATGAACAGTGGCAACATCTTACCCAATACAATCATGGAAAATTAGAAGTCCAATGTGTACCACCAAAAAACGGCACATCAGTTTTTTTTTTTTGATAGACTCTTTATTCAAAATTTGATAAAAAATGAAGAAAAAGAAGCTGTTGAATTTAGTATTGACGGAACATTTGATGTCAGACCTCAGAAAATTCCCACTCGTCAATTTGTAATCTTACAAATTCACAAGGGCAACCATGTACGATTTTTTAAATTTTTGTTCATAATATTTTAATTCTATCTTAACTGCACGCTTTATACCGTTAAACAATTTACGTTGTTCTTCATTCTCGACTTATAAACGTTATGTACTTTTTTGTTATACTCGCTCCAAAAGTTCAACTTTTGAGCGCTGGGTGGCGTCCGTAAAGGGACTCTTTTCTAGAGACTCTACCATACCGTCTTTTTTTCACGGCCTAGGCCGTGAAGTTTTACCCCCTCCTTTTCCCCTTTTTACGAACTTTTCGAGTACACCCAGACGAAATTAAGAGAGATTGTAAAAAAAAAGTCACATTCTAGTATACCGACCAATGATATTGGCAGTTTATTACGAAGCGGATCTGATGTTAATAAAATAACATTCTCGCCATAAATAAATATTAATAAAAAGATAATTAATATAAAATTAAGTTTTTTTGCCCTTGGAAACTTCATAAAATTCAAATATGTCATATTATTTGCCCCCTATCCCTCAAAAGTTAAACTTATGGAGCGATAATAACAAAATAGTATATTACACACCTAGGGAAGTAAAATAAGAAATGTCTCAGATCATATGTACTTGTCGGCCGAGGCGAAGCCGAGGTTGACAAACATGTGATCTCAGGCTTTCTTATTTACTTCCCGTGGAGTGTATACTATTTTTTTGCTCGACGAAGGCAGGAAGCGGCAACTTCGTCTAGCGCAGCGGGCCGAAAGTTGTTGCTTTCTGCCCGTCGAGGAAAAAAATATCGTATGTCATTCGGCCGTTTAGTGGCGATTTTGACAACGACTTTTTTTCGATATTCACTATAATGTTTGTGACGCGAATGTCCGAAAACGAGCATATATTTCTGTCCTCGGCTACGCCTCGGACGTTAAAATTACACCCGTTTCGAACCTTCCCGCCACAAACCTTAAGCTCATATTGAAATATCGTCGTTGTCAGAAAACCGCCACTTCACGGCCTTTTGACATAAATATCTATTTTACTCTTATCTGCACTGTGAAAAATCGGGAGTGAATTTTACTTCACATGAACTTCCATCACTCAGAGTACCGGAGTGAAGTCATTAACAAACCACGTTTGGAGTGAATCCGGAGTTTTTTTCCCATTGGAGTGATTTTGGAGTGACTATGGAATGAGTCCGGATTTTAATCCGAAAAACACTCGAGTACGGAAGATCTGATACTAAAATCAATTTTTATTTAACTGAAACAAGTTGGCAGTTTTATGTGCCAAATTTTTTTTTTTTTTCGTCGATACAGTATATATTAGGGTGTGCCAAAATGTAACTTCTGTGAAGAACCTTCTAAAATTGGAATTTTGAGTTCCGCTTTTGAAAGCAGCTGTGTTTAGGCATTTTCTAAGATATTGTGGGGTGAGACGATAAATTTGATTTTCATAGAATTTTTTAACAGGAGCTTTGTTTGGGCATTTCCACTGTAATTTTTGCATTTGGCTGGAAATGTCCAAACAAAGCTCCTATTAAAAGCGCAACTCAAAATTCCAATTTGAAAAGTTTCTTAACGGAAATTGAACTTTGGTACACCCTAATATGTATACAATATTTGTGAAATATATAGAAAATTCATGTGGGTACCTAAATGAAAGGTCTCTGTGAGTGTCACATCGGAATGAGCTTATATCTTAGAAAATGTCAATAATTAAGAAATTACAATGTATTCCGTTAACTAATATAATACTCTGCAGGATCAATCATTTTAAGATTTTTAATTTAATTATAGGCATTCCCTCTCTTGTATGCCTTGATGGAATCAAAAGCAACATCATCCTATGAAGCAGTATTTAAATTTTTGTGTGATGATATATGTCCCCAAATTAAAGAGCTGGATCCAATTTTTCATCTCGACTTCGAGTTAGCCAGCAGAAATGCAATAAAAAATCTTATACCATCTGCCACCACCCAACCCTGCTACTTTCACTTGTGTCAAGTACAGTTATCATTATAAAATTTGTTTATTAAGTATGAAAATAACACATTTATAGTAATAGTATATTACACTACAAGGGCAGAAAATTTGAAATTCCCACACCACGCGTCATGATGTTAGAGGTGAAGCCGAGGGTATAATGTCGCGCAGTTCAGGGCTTTCTCACTTTTTCCCACGTGGTGTATATTATTTTTTTTTTTTTATATCTGGTCGAACGTACGGAAAAAATTGCACTAAAAAAAATTGATGCCTGCCCCGACATTCGGCACGAACGGAGCGAGACCGACGGATGATAGTCGGTACTGTAGGATTTCCATCCACTAAAATCACCCTCATTTTATTCTGCGTACTTAGTGCAAGGAAGACTGGGTCGGAACCACGTTATCATTACTTGAGCCCAGTTCACGTTGCGTCACATGATGTCCGCTCTAGTTTCACCGATCTCTATCTAAAATCTTTTGCATTAAATGGCGCCTCACGTAGGCTGCAATTTTCATCCAGTGTTCTTCCCTTTGTTTCATGTAGTTCAGTAGGCTCGCAGGGTTGAGAATCTTTCCTATAGTTTCTTAGTTATTGGTTCGATAGTTTATCTAGCATTCGCACTCGAAAAATGTGTGCTCGGCTCCATCCGTTTTGTCTGGGCAGTTTTTGAACATCGGAGTATGCTAAAGGCCTAATTTGTGAAGGTATTTATTGAACGAGTCATGATCCGTCAGCAGCTGGGTCAAAAAGAAGTTCGTTTCACCGTGATTTCGGGTGATCTAGGTTCTGATGTTCGAGATAATGCGAGCTGTCCATCTATTCTTGTCGCAGGTCTTCCATTTGTCTTTCCGTTCTTCCAGCATTCCCGTTTCCACATTTGCTCTGGCTACCTTCGTGTTGTTGCCACTAGTTTTGAGGTTATAGAGTTTCGCTCTCTCGAATGATAGTAGGTCAATAGGCGTAGTTCTTTCTGTGACAAGTACAGGAGCTTCGGAAACCGTGCTATAGGCGTAAGTCACCCTGAGGGCCGCTCGCCGTTACACTGCTGCTATCTTTCACCGACAAGACTTCTGCCTTAGAATATCCACCACCATTTTTGTTCCATAGAGCACGATAGAGTAAACCAGTTCGAGGAGAACTCTTTTCTTTTTCTTTCGTGGACCAATTGTGTTTGTTCAGATTATCGATAAGCTGAAAGCGGTCTTCTGGACTTTATGCATGCTTTTTCGAGATGTTCGCGAAAGGACAGCTCCTCGTCTATCATCACATCCAGGTAACGCAGTGCCCTTTTTTAAGTCAATGTAGTTCCACCAATATTCACCTTGGAGGGTTTTGCAAACCATTTTTGAAGCGTCAGTACAATCATCTCTGTTTTGTGTTTAACTAGTTATAGTTGATGTTGTTTAAGCCAGTTTTCTACGGTATCAATAGTAGACCAGATTAGATCAGCCTCCTCGTCGCTATCCACCACTGTCGCTCATCAGCAAGGCTCGCTAGCTGTACCTGTTTCGGCAGGGGGATCTCCAGCAGCTCGTTATAATTTGCATTCCATAGGTCGTAGCCAATTACTGAACCCTGTGGTACACCTGCTGTCATCGAATACTCCTGTGTACCTTATGTGGTTTTCACGATTAACGTTCTTGCGCCGAGATAGTTGTCGACTATGGCCAAGTTTTTCTTTTTTATCTTGAACCGTTGCTCCAGGATGTCCACGTTTCAGTTGTGATTTATTTGATCTTCTTAATCGTGCCGATCGTTGATCTGCCTTTCCGAAAGCCATGTTGATTTTTGGCAAAGCCACCCACAAGATCGATGTCGCTTCGAAGTCTTATCTGTATTATCCTTTCGAGAAGTTGTCCAGCGATATCCAGCATGCAGAGTGGCCTAAAAGATTAAGGTGTTTGGGGGGTTTCCTTCCCTTTATCCAGTAGAACTAGTTTCTGGTGCTTCCAGACGGTAACAAACGTGCCAGTTGTAAGGCATGCATTGTATATATTCAGCAGTAGATCCGAGAGTTCCTGGACTATGATCTTGATAACCGACGTTGGGATACCATCGAGTCTCGATACCTTCCTTGGTTTGAGGGATTTACCAGAGTCATTTAATCGTTCTCTTAACATAAATTTCGGACGACGACCACACATTTGGATTTTTACAAGTAAATATATACATATATATATATATATATATATATATATATATATATATATATATATATATATATATTTATCCTTTAAATTAAAATATATAAAAGTCTTGAAGTTATTCATAGGTTGAAACTCGCAAAAAACGAGCCACGATTCAGTATTGGTTAAAATTAAGGCGCGCGCGTAGCGCACTTTTTAAATTTCTAGTATTATTTGTTCCGAATGTTATATTTTTTATCACCATACTCGCTCAGAAAGTTCACTTTTCGAGCACTGTGTGGCGTCCGCAAAGGCAATTATTTCCAGAGGCTATACTTAACCGACTGTTTTTTCCATCTTAGGCCGCAAAGTTTACCTTCTCTTCATTTTCTATACTTTTCTGGATACAATCAGACGGACTTGAAAGAGACTGTAAAGAAAAAAGTCACATTCCAGCTTACTGATCCAACATTTTTAGTAGTTTATCAATTTAGTTGCTATTGAGTGGTGTTAGTTTTCTTCTCGGGAAAAAAATATTTAGAAATAACCTGCTTATTCATGTATGTTTATTCATGTATATTTTTTTTTTTATTTGCAGTTTGTTGCGAAGGAGACCGGCGAATGTTAGTAGAATAACTACGACTCTAATTCGCTTACACTGAAAGAATAAATGTCTTTTTAAAAAAATGGTCATTGTTATGACAAGAAATTAATTTGTTGAAAATTTTCAACAATTTTATTACCTATCTAAAAAAATCAAAAATTTTCTCACAATAAGTTTCTTGTTGTAAAATAGTAGATTTCACCCCTAGGGAGGGAAAGTAAGAAATGTCTCAGATGTCATGTGATAGTCAATCGAGGCGAAGCCGAGGTTTACTAACATGTGATCCGAGACATTTCTAACTTTCTCATCTTAGGGCTGAATACTATTTTTTTGTCCTCTGGGCGAAAATCGCCAACTTCGTTTAGCGCAGCGGGCCAAAAAAAGTTTTATACATTCAGAAAAAAACAATTTTTTTGTCAAAATTCGCAAGTTGTCTTTGTAATAGTATATTACACACCTCGAGAAGTAAATAAAAAAAGCCTCAGATCACATGTTTGCTGACCTCGCCTTCGCGTCGACCAACAATTACATGAGATCTGAGAAATTTCTCTCAGTGAATAATAAATACACATAGCATCAAGTTTATCATTGTGCTTTTAACATTAATATTATGAAAGATTTGACAAAAAATTTAATGTAATATTTACGAAAACTTAATTGAAATGTAAACATATAATTAGTAGGTTTGTATCCTTCTTAAATTGAATTTTCTGAGCAATAATGATAAAAACTATTGAACGTCATTTAGCTGCTCGGTGGCAACTCCAAAAACATCAATTTTACGATATTTGTTTTAAAGATTGCAACACGAATTTAAGAAAACGACTGTAACTTACCACACACCTTACACTCATGTCGCAACATCGACGTTTTCGGAAAAATCGACTCTTTACGACCTTATGATAGAAATTACTATTATTTCATGTATCTATAAAGTTAGAGTTGAATTAATCGAGCTTCGTAGTAACAATTATGATCGAGTTTTGAACAATTCTTGATTATGATTGTTAATGAAGTATATGCATCAAGATTTCGAGAAACGTAGTACAATTAACTGTCAAACGATTTTTTCTTAAAAATGGCTGAAGATTTTGCACAAATACTTTTCCAAAATTTTTTAATAAAACATGACCACGGATGTAGCATAAAAATTATAACAAATTTAACAAAAAAAAAGCTTTGGAAAAATCAGAATTTTTTAAGTAAAAACAAGTCACTCGGAGAAAAACTGCAATTATTATACTTCACACTGTTATAGGTGAGACTTTATCTTGCAATAATACAATTTCAATTGAAATTAGAAAATTAAAAAGTCTAAAATATATATTTAGTTGCATGATAATTGAAACTGTCAGTTAATTATAATTTTTCAATAGTTATTTATGAAGAAATTCATTTTTTATGACTAAAACTGTCAAAATGTTCTTATTTTAGTGGTGAATTTTTTGCTTCATGATATTAAATATATACTTTATTGAAAAAATAAGATTTACAATGTGAGCTAGTAATTCTCGATAATAATAAATATACACACTGAAAAAAATAATTAACTATAGTAAAGAAAATAATTTTGAAGAGCTTCATCGTCTTAATTGAAGTACAAAAATTATTGAATTAATAAATTTATATTGATTGTATAATTCAAAGTACAGCTTGATATCTCGATTCCCCACTAAGGCTCAGAGAATTTCTATTTTACGTTTTTACCCGGTAAAACTACAAAAAAAATTTTTTTCGAAATTTTTCGTCAATCTTTCTTGTAGTGATTTAATTTTATAAACAAAAGTACTGAGGTAGTTTTTTCGTAATCCTAACAAGTAAAAAGTTATTGAGCTTTAAATACTCGCAATATTAAGTATTAAGTATTAACTGTAAGTTAATACTTAATACTTAATATTGCTGTATTTAATATAACTGTAAGTTATAAATAATTTTTAACTTCCCGCTAAGAAAATTAAAAATTTTCAAAAATCGGGAAGTTATTGGTTTTACCCCGTTTTGCAAAAATCGAGTTTTCAACAGATCTCGACGTTTTAAAGTCCTAAGAAGCCATTTCGAGGGTTCCCAAGAGGGTGGCACTATGTCTGTATGTGTGTGTGTGTGTGTGTGTGTGTGTGTGTGTGTTCGTGTGTGTTCGTGTGTGTGTGTGTAAGTATGTGACCCTCTTATAACTTTTGAACGGCTCGACCGATCGAAACGCGGTTGGTGGCATTCGATTAGGTTTCCCCAAACTTAGATTTCTTGAAAAATTGAACCGATTCGGACAGGTAGATTCCAAGACATCTAAAAAAAACTGCAAAAAAAAATTATTTTTAAAGTGGTTTTTTTGGAATAACTTTTAAACGGCTCTACTGATCGATTCCAAAAACTAATCAGCTCTCAACCTCCAAAAACGACGTCGATCACCGCCAACCGCGTCAAAATCGGTTCATTTTTTCGAGAGATATCGTGCAGGAAAGAAAACCGAAAAAAGTGTTTTTTCGGATCTACTCCGAAATTTTTCATCTAAAAAATCTTTGTTGTCGATTCTTTTAAAGGACATGAAAAACTACATCGATTGTTGCCAATTGCGTGAAAATCGGTTGATTCATTCCAAATTTATGGCAGTTTGAAATTTCAAAAAATAGCGTTTTACGAAACATCTACCAGACTTGAGCTCGAAGAGCTCAAAAGAATAGAACAACTATTTCTTTGAGCTCAGAGAGCTCAAAAAAATTACATTTCCGAGCTCGCAGAGCTCAAAAACGTAATAAGTGCAATTTTGAGCGCTTAGGTATGGAATTAGCGGGAAGTTGCAGGGATGGCCTTTGTGGTCAACCGTTTTCCAGATTTTTTTTATAACAATTTGGGTATTGTTTTCTATAAGCAGTGATTTTTTAAAATTGAATTTGAATTTTATTACAAAATTTGAATCAAGAGCAAGCTAGTACTTACAGATGTATACTGAATTTAATTTTTTATTTAAGAAAATGTAGGACAGGTGAATATTTAAATTTTGAACAAGATGCTGGGACGCTTTTTGACCGAACAAAAAATCATGAAACTTTGCAGGAGTACGTAAATAAAAGTTCTCCGTGAATTGATTCTTTCATTCTTAAATTTAATCATTGAAAAAAAAATAACAAAATGACAAATAAACAGGTAGTAGTGTTCGCGCGTAAGACTACCTTATCTGAGGACTCATCACATATTCTAGTAAATAAGCTCTACTATAAAGAAATTACTAATAAACATACAAACGATATAATCTTTGAGATTGATTTAATTTTTTGGTTATTCCTTATTTTATTTTAGATTACTTATAAGACAGAATTATTAAAATGCAGCTAGGTTAGGGTAAAAAACTAATTATCAACAAAAAATTCCATTTACTATTTATCTTCATGTGGGCCGCAAGCGAGTGCTAAAAGTAAATTATCGAGTTTAATTTTTTAGGCAGTGTTTAAAGTATGTACAGTCAGTCTGATAATCTACTCCATTTTACATATGGTTCAAATAAGCAAACCGATATATTAAATTAAATTGTCATTTGTTGTTACTGGTCCAGACTGAATTACAGACGTCAGACTGTACATCATGTTCTTAAGGAAAAATATAAACTACATAATCAAATACTATGAAACATAAAATGTGATACAACATAGATTCTAAAATCATATCTGATTAAATGTTCTTTTATAGCGAGTATTTAAAGATCAATCTTTTTACTTGTTAGGATTACGAAGAAACAACTTCAGCGCTTTTTTTTATAGAGAATTGAATTATCTACAAGAATTATTGATGAAAAATACAAAAAAAATTTTTTTACGTGTTATTTAAATGGGAAAATAGAAATTCATTGAGCTTCATGAAGAATTGAGATATCAAGCTGCGCTTTGGAGGGAATTATTTTTATTCTTAAAAGAATCTTTTGTGACAGCAGCACTTAAAAAAAAATAAATGTTTTTTTTGGACCACTCTAATATATGTATATGTATATAGATAGATAGAACGCGATTTGTCAGCACGATAGCGTTTTCAATTTTCAACCAATTCTTCTCAAACTCAACATGCTTTATCTATCGATAAAGACCAAGGTTAAGTTCTAAGATGAGCTTAATTGGTCGAGTAGTTTGGAAATGACAGGATTTTTTAATTTTGAAAATCGTAAAAATTTATGTTTTTACCTTTTCAACTAGGTGTAATTACTGGACTAGATAAGATATTGAAATTCGATAAATTGCATCGTTAAGCTCTTTTATTAAGCTTCAATTTCCACTAAGAAGTAGTAATATCCTCAATATTACTCCCTTTAAAAACGTTGGCAATAGCCTAGTCGGCTCGGTACCTGCATTTCGAAAAAGTGGGATCAGGGTTCGATTCCATCACGCACCAATATCTTTCAGCGATTATACCCTAAATAAAAAAAAGTATTGAAAAGTATCAAATTGACTAGAAAACTAATACTTTTCAATACTTTTTTCTTTGTCTAAATACTTTTTTTTAATCAGGGTATATAAAAGAATGTGTGCGTTACATTGCCTGCCAGCCTCTGTACCGGCCGGGTTTTCTGTGGTTTTCCCATAAAGCTACCCTGATAGCCAGCGCTTTCTCAGTAAGTAGTTGACTTCTAGCAGTTACCGTTAATTTATACATCAAGTTAGCGGTCATTCTTCACTCAACAACAGTTGTAAGCAAATTGACAAAAATCTACGACCGCAACTTGAATACAAGTTAACAATCAAACTTGTAGCTAAATTTCTTTTCTACTTTACTACAATTCGACGGAAATACATGTACAGCAAGTTTTAATAGGTAATCGCTTGCTTTGCCAACTTTTTCCGTCAAGTTTGCTTCAAATTGCGGACGTTGATTGATAGTAAGTTATAGGTAAGGTGGCTATCAGGGTACGGAGGTAAAAATGTCATTATAGAAATACCTCCTGAAGAAGGAGTACCTCCAGAAGTACGACTGATTATAACGCGTAAGTCGGTCACAGTCGCAGCACCATGCGAAGTTGCAAAAATATGTTGATTATAAAAAAGTGGAGAACATGTTGATTATAAAAAGTGGAGAATATGTTGATAATAAAATAAGTTGAAAGATTGTGTTGATAATAAAGAGTGGAGCATATGTTGATAATAAGGAATTGGAAAGAACATGTTGAATGAGATAACTATAGGCGGAAACGCTGAGACAATCAACCTTGTAAAAACCAGAAAAAAGTTGTAACGTTCCCGTTGAATTTATAAAATTTAATTTTACTTTTATTCAAAAGTTTAACTGCTTCGTTGGTGATGAATAAAATTCACACGGAAAGAAATTTTCTTTAAAAATTACCGTTAAATTCACTGTAATCGTGGGACACAATAGGTCCTTTCCTTTATTACCATGTTTTAAATAAAAATTACGGAAAAATTCATTTATTTTGTGGTAGACTTCATAAAATTTACCGAAAACCGAATAAAATTTACAGTAGACTACGGTAAAATTTGTTGAAAAAAAGTTAAAAATTATCTCACTTACCGACAAATGATTAGGTCGTGCCATTCGTCCCACGATTACCGTGAATTTACCGGTAATTTTTAAAGAAAATTTCTTTCAGTGCATCATCAGCGAAGTAACGGAAATCGTTTGTGATAAGAGTGCCGCCGGGCTTCAGCCTAAACATCGTGAGAGCTAGACTCCGACGACTTCTCTAGGGTAACCTGAGATGCAACGTTGTCAATTTTATTAATTATTATATTTCTTTGTACTGGATGCAAATCTAGAGCAAGCAGTCAGCCCAAGCAAGTCAGCCGATGAACATCTTCGGCCCCGGACTTATGTCCGGAGATGGACTGACTCTATCTATTTTATTAAAGTTTTCTTATAATATATCTTATTAATCGGAATTGATATTATTGATTTACTTAAACCCTATAAAATCCTTAAAATTCAAGAGAGCGCTAAGCAACAGGCCCACCTGGGGTCTATCGACACCCTAACAATGCCAACCTGGAATTTAAAAATATTAAAATCTTGTACTGGAAAATCCAGAACGTAACAAGGTATACAAGTAAAACTCATAATAATAATACTCCCTTTAGAGTTCGTTTAATAAAACAGTTTTACAGTTTTAGTATTGTATCATAGTATAAACATGATGTACATTCAATTATGATATTGATCAGTCTTTCGTGTAATTTATTCGGGTAGATCGTCAGTAAATATGTCACAAATTATTTCTAAATATTGTTTTATTCAATTAAACTTTTATCGGGTTTCAAAATTCTGATTAAATGGAAACTGTCGTTCCTTAGCAGTCACTTAAAATTTCGAGATTGATGGATAAAATCTCATAGTCTTCAAAATTGTTTGATAAATATTCGAGAAACATTTTACTTTTAAAAATAATTATTTGAACAAAATTAGTTCTAAATATTTTTTAATTTTTTATTGAATTTTTTTTTTAATCAATGAATTAACTAATATATTATTATGATTATAATTATTTTATTAAAAATAAATTTTCTTTATTTGAGAAATCTACTTCCATTTCGGCTGCCGAAGGCCTTTTTTTATATTCTATTTAAGTCATTACTCATAAATATTTTTTTTTAGCAAAATTACTAGAGACACAAAATTCATTGTACAGAGATTACTTGGCTGTCATGAGTTTGAAATATTGTCAACGAGGTCAAATCGAAAACCGTGAAAAATTATCGAAAATCAACGATTTGAACGCCCAACTTAGGACAAAGCAAATAACTCCGATGCAATTTTTGGAATTTGCCACAAATTTAGTTGTCGGTGATGAAGGTAAATAAAAAAATTATAAAAGCGGTTAACCCTAAAGACCATCCATGCAACTTTTCGCTAATTACATACTTAAGCGCTTAAAATTACACTTATGACGGTTTTGAGCTCTTCGAGATCAAAAATGTGAATTATGAGTTATTTTGAGCTCACGTTCAAAGAGTTAGCTGCTCTGAGCTTTTGAGCTCAAAAGTCTGATGGAAGTTTAATAAAACACTATTATTTAAATATTCAAACAGCAATAACTTTTTAATGAATCAAACGATTTTCACGCGGTTGGCAGCATTCGACGCATTTTTTTGAATCCTGTGATTTACTTTTAAATACAAATTGATCAGATTGAAAATTTCGGAGAAATTAAAAAAATTTACTTATCCTTAATTTTTTCGACAACAATAACTCACGAAAGAATTAACTGATTTTGACAAAACTGGCGGCGATCAACGTGCTTTTTTGAGATTAAGTGCTGAATAGTTTTAGAATCGATCGGTTAAGCCATTTAGAAGGTATTTCAAAAAACCAAATTTTTTGAAATTTTTTGAGATTTTTCAAAATTTATCAACTCAAATTCTTTGAACTAGTATTATAAATCTAAAGGCGATGTAACTTTTTGGAACGCCGCTTATTTCGACCGAATCAGATAAACCGTTCAAAAGTTATGAGAGGCTTACAAACACACAAGCACACACACACACACTCACGCATAGACATACGATCATCATCATCAAAATAGCCAGAATAGCTTCATAGAACCTCAAAACGTGGAGAACTGATGAGAACTTAATTTTCGAAAATGGAGGTGAAACCAATAACTTTCCTATTTTTTAAAAATCATTAATTTTCATCGCGGAAAGTTAAAACTAATAAAACAATTAGTAAAATTTGTGACCGTACAGGCCATCCTGTTAACTTTCTGCAAATTTTAAATTAAAACCACTTCGTCGAGCTCTAAAGTCGAGTTAGTATTCAGTAAAACACTTTTTTGGAAAAATTTGAAATGCAATAAATTTCAGACAAATCGATTTTGATGTGCTTAGCGGCATTCATCAACATTAAGAGACCTTTACTAAAATTGTTGTGAAGAAATCGGATTTGATGAAAAATTAGAAAGTTATATTAAAAACCCACGTTCTTATGATTATTTTAAAATTTAAATATCTCACGAACGAATCAACTCAAAAAGCATAAAAATTTTGTAATTGTTAACATTTAGAGGTTTTGAATTTTGAATTAAAGGGCAGTTACAGGAATGGCCTATATAATCATTAATCATTGATCAGCTGTTTTACTGACATTTTTTTATGTAGTTGTACCTGAAAACGAGCATGCAATAAAAAACTCCCAAAATCGAGTTGGCCAAAGCAATGAGGGGAGAGAAGAAAGCAAAGAAGAGGATGAAGAAGAATTTTCTATCAGTAGTGATGACGATATTGTCATTGCTGAAGAAATCCAGAAGGAAGTTGTGAGTGTGAAAGCGTGGATTCTTGAAGAAATTGAGAAAGGTTAATAACAATAATTAGATATACATATTGAGAAAATATATACACTAGTCACAGAAATTAAGGGTTATAAAAAAAAATCCAAATTTTTGTTATCAAAAATCTTTATTTTTTCGATCGAAGAGATTGATTTTTCAAAAAATTTGAGAAGAAAAAAAAATTTAGAATTTTTTTTTTTTAATTTTCTCGATTGTTTTCGACTGCTGTTTTACCGCCGAAAACAATCGAGAAAATAAAAAAAAAATTGAAATTTTTTTTATTTTCAAATTTTTTGAAAAATCAATCTCTTCGATCGAAAAAATAAAGATTTCTGAGAAAAAAAATTTTTTTCATTAAAAAATGAATAAAAATCGAAAAATTGCTCATAATGGTCATTTTTGCAAAAACAAAGAATTTGAAGCTTCGGGGCACTATGAAAAAAAAATCGCAGCGCTTTGAAATTTTCAAGGATTTTAGGGGACACTTTGCTGAGGTTGAAAAATTACCGACGATATCATTCGTTCATCCATTTTATTCAAGGTTATATCAAGTTATCCAAATATCCTTAATTATGCAAAACTTTGTTTTTTTTTCAGTCAAGGTTTTTAATTAAAAAAAAAATTTTTTAACAACAGCCGTTTACGGTATTTTGTAGACAATATTGTGGAGTTTTCAAAACACTCCTTTGATTTCCTATACGATCATTATTTCCAGAGTTATCGATTGTCAAAGTTAAAAAGTACTTTTTTGCTTTGACTGACGATAACTCCGTGGCGAATCATTGTACAAGCTTTTTGATTACTTCAAATTAAAAGACAATAAATTTTGTAAAAGAGCTTTTGGAAGAAATGATGGAAAAAAATTTTTTGAAGCCCGTAGTAGACCTTTTTTAAGTAGAGAAAAAATTTTGAAATTTTTTTTTTCGGTAGTCTCCTTATGATTTCTCCAGACCCGAGCATGATAAAAATTTTTCTTGGTCATATCTGGAAACTAGACACTTGGAGCTACAATTTGCTTATTTTTTTTTGCTGTACGATCATTTTCCACGGAGTTACAGCTCGTTGAAAATCACCCAATAATTTTTTTTTTTTTATATTCCTTAATTTCTGTGACTAGTGTATATTTTATAAAAAAAAAAATATATATATATATATATATATATATATATATATATATATATATATATGTTGAGAAAAAAAAATACTTGATTTAAGAAAAATATGATTCTCAGCTATGTTCATATAAATTCGTGTTCTTTACTAGAGAAAAATGAAGCTATAGTATAATGAAGCTATAGTAAAAATCATTTCCAATGATGGCTGCAAAATGTGGTAATGTTAAACAATAAAAAAATTAGGAAAACGGTTGACCCTAAAGGCCATATCTGCAACTTCCAGCTGATTCCGTACTTAAGTGCTCAAAATTGCCTTTATTACGTTTTTGAGCTCTTTGAGCTCAAAGAGATAATTTTCGTGTCATTTTGACCTCTCCAAGCTCAACAATCTGATAGAAGTTTAATAAAACACTATTTTTGGAATTTTCAAACCACAATAACTTTTGAATGAATGAACCGATTTTCACGCAGTTGGCGGCATTCGAAACAGTTTTTTAAGCCTCATAAAGAATTTTCAATTTTTAATTGATCGAACTAGGAATTTCGAGGTTATTCCGAAAAACACTTTTTTCGATTTTCTTTCGACAACGATAACTCGCGAATGAATCAACCGATTTCGACCGGGCATACAGCGATCGACGTGGTTGTTTTGATGTTAAAAGCTGATTAGTTTTTAGAATCGATCGGTAAAACCGTTTAAAGTGATTCCAAAAATATCACATTTAAAAAATTTTTTTTTTGTGTTTTTTTTTGAGATTTCCCAAACTCTACTGATTCGAATCGGTCCAATTTGTATTGAAAATCTAAGTATGGTAAAGTTCCTTCGAATAGCGCCAACAGCGATGAAATCGATCAAGCCGTTCAAAAGTATGAGAGGTTTACCTGACACACACACACACACACACACACACACACACACACACATACTGACGTACAGACACCATTGCGGGGGTAGTCAGGGAAGCTTCCTGAGACATTGAAACGTCGAGATCTAGTGAAAACGTGATTTTTGCAAAACGGGGTGAAACCAATAACTTCCTGATTTTTGAAAATTTTCAATTTTCTTTGCAGGAAGTTAAAAAGTATATTTTTATCAACCACTTGATTTTCAAAAAAGTACAAGTTTCATTTTTGAGCTGAAAGATCTCAAAACTTCGAAATAGATAATTTATCAAGAAAGTTCCAGGCCTGGAGGGTCAACCGTTTTCCAGATTTTTTTAAATCAATTAAACAATTCAATAAAAAAAAAAAAAAAAAAAAAAGAGCGTTATGAGGCATGCACTTTTTGATTTTCCTATTTTTTTTTTATTTTTGTAAAAATGTACTGTCGAAACAAATTTATGAAAAAAGATTATTGAGAAATTATTACTTATTGGCGTCCGTTTATTAAAATTACAAAATTTGCAGCTATCTCAACGTATGAAAAAGATGGAAATGAAGGAAGATTGGAAAAAAATAAAAAAAGAGCAGGGAACATGGACATGATTGACAATGAAAGAGAAGATAATAAACATATTGAAATAAAAGTGATGAAAGAAGAAATAAGTCAAATTGACGTGGCTGTGATTGAACTGGACCATTGCTATTGCTTAAGTAAAGAAAAAGAAGGTAAATTTCCAGATATACAAAAAAGACTGTTCACTGTTAAGGAATTTATTCATTTTTTAATTGAATTACGTTGAATTAGGCGGTAATTTTAAATAGACTATTAGTTAGAATTATACTGAAGCGAGTGAAAAAAAAATAGATTCAAAAAGTGAAGTTTTTTGGGCGTTATCGTGACCACAAATTC
Source organism: Cotesia vestalis (assembly GCA_000956155.1). NCBI lineage: Eukaryota > Metazoa > Arthropoda > Insecta > Hymenoptera > Braconidae > Cotesia > Cotesia vestalis. The sequence goes on from JZSA01006207.1 coordinate 16,421, forward strand.
TGCATATACAGACAACCCGACGTCCACCCAAATATTTTTTCAAAACGGTTTTTTTATACTATCTAGAAAAAATAGTGTTTTTTAAAGTATCTATTGTCACAAAAAAATATTGATGCTTGTATTTGTCAACTTATTTAATACTTATAAAGTACCAAAAAGATCAGATAAAAGCAATTTAAGCCGAGATAATTGCTTGACTTTGAGATAGTGAGAGTAAAGCACTACTCACGCTTCGCGTTGAAACGTGCAATAAAAATCGTTTATTAATTTATTTTATTTTCAGAATTCTTAATGGAGCTGAATAAGCCACGGATAATAAAAGAGGGAAAGAAAAATATAAATGCTGGGGTACAAGAGGTAAAAAAAAAAGAAAAACCAAAATTAAAAAAAGGCTTAAAAAAAAAAATAACAACTCTAAAGACAGAAAAAACAAAATTACATTTAGTGAAGATATATTCTGGAAAAGAAATGAAATGGACAGTTAAAAAAGAGAAAAAATGAAACATGAAAAAAAAAATCAATGTATACTGTTAATAATTTTTATGTATTACTTTTTGCTATATAAATTAATGATTATAAAAAAAATCGTTCATTTAAATCTTAAAAAAATCTAATAAAAAAGGGTTTTTTTTTTTATAATTTTTCAATTCTTCATCGGATCGAATTTCTTTATGAGAATTTTCATAAAGATCTTTTAACAGCGCTACATTTACTGAATAGAAACTAAACTTTTTAGCTCAAAGAGTTCAAACGCGTAGAATAGTTCTATCATGAAGCTTTAAGAGCTCAAAATATCTGACAAACCATGTTTTTAAGATCGAAGAGGCGCTAATCTTGTGAAAAACGGCTAAGGGACCTGAGTAGGACTTCAAAAATAATTATGTATACCTGTTCTGGGTATTCCAAGTGTTTTTTAGAAAAAAATCCGATGGAGAACACCTGGAGGACGCGTACGACCTCAATTGGACTTTAATAATAATTATCAATACCTAGTGTGAGAACACCAAGGGTTTTTTAGAAAAATTCCTTGTAGAAAGTACCTGGAAAACACTTGAGTTAGACTTTAAAGATAATAATCATTACCTTTGCTGGTTATTTTATTTTATTTTATAGTAAAACCTCTTGTGGAAAATACTTGGTGTACATCTGAGATCTGATTTCGACTTTAAAAATAGTAATCAATACCTGGATTGAGTATTCCAATTGTTTTTGGTATATTTCTCCAGGAGAAAAAGCCTGGAGGATACCTAGGGCCTGCGCTGAAGTTAACAAACATGTGATCTGAGGCTTTCTTATTTACTCCACGTGGAGTGTATACTATTTCTTAAGTAATAGTGCAATATTTAAATTACTGACGTTTAATTTTTTGACGCAAAATCATAAGAAATTCTACGTTTACTCGCTTGACGGTTTAAACATTTAGAGTTCATGCCAGATAAATTGAATTCGGTATTTTTTTTATCATTTTCACACCAAGTCATTTATACTGAATGAAATCTAAAATATTTTTACAATGGATAAAAGTACCTAAATTCATGGAAAAAATATAAGTGAGAAACATATGTACCAAAAAAAAAAAGAATTTCTTGCACCAAGAAAATTTTGACGGAGGCCGAAGTTATATTGGAGCAAGGAGAAGTGTTTTAGTCTCAATAAATTTTGACTTCATACATGAAATTTTCAGTCATCTTTAATACATTCTTGGTCCAAAGAAATTTACCTTTGAGTCAAGATTTTTTTTCTGCAGTGTATGGAAACATGCAAGCATAGATATAAAAAATTCATATCTCACATGTATTTAATTTGTATGTATTTTTCCTAAAAACGTAAATGAAAAATGTTTTGTATGTTATTTGCTAATACTCTAGTAGAAATGAAATCGAATTTTTGGCTAGTAACTGACCAGTTCGACTAGACTTGCCACACTGTTAAAAATGTTTGTTGTAATTTTACAAGAAATGTATTGGAAGCTAATAGGCAAAACATTTATTTAAAATTACAATCAGGTATAGTAATATTACAAAACATATATAGATCTGTGAGGCAGGGTTGCAAATTAAAAAGATAATTGAATTAAAAACTTTTCTTATTCTGTAATCCCAGAAATTTCAATTAAAAATAATTTATCAATTTTTAATCCCAAATACCGGATTAAAAAATTAAAAATCAATTTCTAATTCTAAAAATTGGATTAAAAATTAAAAATAAAAATTTTTAATTTTCAATATCGGATTAAAAAATAAAAAATAAATTTTAATCCCAAGCTTAAAATTGAAAATAAAAAAATTTTCTTTATCTCTAATACCGAATTGAAAGCTTATATTTTAATTTTACACCCTAAATGATTGTGTTATTAAAATATTTTCATTTTCAACAGGTATAACAGTAATAATAATAATAATTTCTTTCCTTCTGTAAACATTGTGATCTTATTATTTATTTTTTGTATAGAATGGCTTAATTAGAATAACTTTTATACTTAGTTGTTAAAAAACATTCGAAATTGTCCGACAATAATTTGATATCTCATTTTCTAACAAATATTTTTTCCAATATCAATGATGATAATCATAATAATTAAAATCCGTTTTAGTGTTTTTGAAATTTAAATTATTTCGCGCTTGCGTATTCCATATTCTACCATTTTGAACTAGAGCTTACATAGCGCCATCTTCAAAACTCTAGGGATAACCTTGCTGGAGAAATTACTAGGACGTATAGGTATCGGTCAAATTTCAAGTTTGTATGTTAATACGATTCGTTTACATTCGTTATTCTTCTTGAAATCACGAATATATTGTTTGCATTTTAGTATCTTGTGAGTGAAATTGGTGTATCTTAAACTGAATATAAATTAATATAAACTTTGTCAAGCTTTTCAATGTGCATATATTTTTATTAATGATTTTAGAAATATTGTGTAATAAAAAAAACTACGTGATTTACGATCATAATGTAAGTGTATCCATTTATATACAGACGTCTTATATCATCTTTGATACAAAATTTCCATCTTTCATTGAAAATTTGTTGGTTATAGGTCTCAAGAAAGTGAAACATTAGTCAAGAAACGTAGGTTAAGTTTTACTGGTGAATCGGTTGATGCTAGAGTTGAACGTTAACTTAGTGAGCTTTCATTGAAGTCACCAAGTAATAAAAAACATAATAAGTCTCCTTTCGTTTTTATATTATTTACTACATTTTATGGATGTTACAGGTCACAATGATTTTCAATACGACCAAAATGATATTTTGCGTAATAGTGAAAGTGGTAGTCAATCTAAAAATGAGACGGAAGGAACAGACAATGAGACTGAAGAAACAGTCAGTGAGACTGAGTTGGGTCAAAACCAAAGGGAATTTCATAATAAAATAGAAAATTCGACTCTTCTGAGTGGAATTTATTTTACAGTTGATTTGACTCAATCAACTGACAAAAATCTGATTGCTGAATGTAACTTTTGCCATCCAAAAAAAGTAATTAAAGGCTCGTTACGGACTACCTCAAACTTTACTTCTCATATGAAAGTAAAAATAAAGTAACGTTTATCTTTTGAAAAACCAATTTAATTTTTAAACAAACTCTCCAATGTTTTATCAAAATGTATCAATTATTTATTTAGAGAAAACATTCTGAAGAGTATATAAAGTATTTGGAGCACAAAAAGCAATTCGAAAAATCCAAAAGAAAAGTCTCAATTGACAGAAGCCGTTGGTCATGTGTATTTGACCAAGAAACATTTGAAAAAAATGTCACGACTTATGTCTTGGAATCATTACTATCATTTAGTTCGGCTGAAGATCCAAATTTTCGTAAAATTTTTGATGGTAAGTTGAACTTATATAATTGTGTTTACGGTGTAATTTCTTGTGTATTCACAAATTTCATTCTTTATTGAATCAAAACTTAATTTGAATACAAATCGGCAATAACGTCTCAATCACCATTCTTGAAAAATTTTTTCAACAGGATCTTTTCATGACACAAACCATTTTTGAAACCAAACATGTTATCAAGAAAATGTCAAAAATATGTGTTGGTTGAAACGTTACTGTTAATTTAGTGATTATATCACCTGTTTGTTATTTAATAATATTAAATATGTTAATACCTAAAATACTCATTTATACTAAAGAATTTCAAATTTCTATTTACAATTAAAATAGTGACACTTAGTATTAAATTTTCATCATTTTATTATTTTTTATATCTCCAAATAAAGAAGCAGGATAGCACGATCCATCACATGACTCGACATATATTAGAAAAACGTGTCAATGAAATTTATAATCAAACCATTAACAACATTCGCGAGGAGTTACTCTCTGTGATCGGAAAAAATGGCTATGTTTGTACCACGGCAGATGTTTGGACAGGAGGTTCACGTCGTTTTTTGGGTGTTACGGCTCATTGGGTAATAGTTTATTCAATAAATATTGCATTTTATTTGTAATTCGTAATTCAAAACACTTCATTGGAATTTCTTTTTTAATTAATATAAAAAAAATTAAATTTTATGAATTTATTAATTTGAAATAGCTCGATTCAGACACATTGGAGAGAAAATCCGCTGCATTAGCTTGTCGACGTTTTTCGGGCACACACTCGTTTGATGCGATTGCATCTCTCTTATCAAATATTCATTTATCGTTTGGATTAGAGCCCGATACAATTCAAGCAACAGTAACAGATAACGGTAGTAATTTTGTAAAAGCCTTTAAAGAATTAGGAATTCAAGGTTCGTTCATCCCTCAAGATTCTGAACGTACTGCAGGTATGAAAGTTATATTTAATTGATGTCAATATACCTTTTAATAATGAAGATTAATTAATTAAGAGTAATTAATAATTAAGATACTCAAAGTTCCTATTTTCAAATTTTCTCTGTTTCAAAAATCTAAAAAACTCTACTAATAATCATAACGATAAACAAATCTATTTATTTATGAGTAAAAATTTCTGACAAGTAATCTGATAACTGGATTTAATTATCTTTCATTTTTCCACAAAATCAACGTAAAAAAATAATGATATTTACTAATTAAGTGCGATTTAACATGTTAAAGACACATAATAAAATAGAAATATATGACATTTTTATTTTATAGATCAACCTTCTGACGATTGGAGTGACACTGACAATGAAGTTGCTGAGACGAGTGAGGAATTTAGTGAAGCATGTGAAAAAATTTTATCAACTCATTACAGGTGTGCGAGTCATACATTAAATTTAATAGCATCAACGGATATTATTAAAGCTATCAATAGCGACCCAGACCTAAAAAGAAAACATGAAAGTGTTTTGAAAAAATGTAAGGCTTTGTGGAAGTTACTACGTTCTGGGAAGAAAAGAGAATCTCTGAAATCTATCCTGAGTGTTTCCATTCAAAAGCCCGTTATAACTCGATGGAATTCAACTCACGATTGCTTCAAGCAATTGATTAAGCTCAAAGAAAAACTTATGAGCGATGATTTAAAATCACTTATGCGACCATTTTGTGCTTCAGATTTTTTATATTTGCAAGAATTTGTTGAGTGTTCTACTCCTCTTGCAGAAGCTATATAGCCCAGTCATATTAGGGCTTTCACCTCGGAATGAAAGATAATAAGCTGCAAATTGGTATGAACCTTTGTTTTGTCATTCTAAATGTTGTCTCAAAAGTCACAATCGTTATCGTGTCCGCGTCTTAAGATATTCAAGGTCAAAGGTCACAAAAATCGGTTTTTCGCGAATATCTGGCTTCCTATCGGTTGAATGAGATTTGCATTTATTATAAAAGTTGTAGGCTATAAAATTCCCTACAACTTTTGTTTAAACTTTTTTTTTATACGACCACCCGTTTTGAACGTAGAGCGCGAAGTCCACATCGTACAGTCATATACGGCCTAATGCAAGGTCAAGCGTGAGTTATGGTTATCAGTACGTTATAAAGTCAATTATTTACTTGGAAATTATAATTATTAAACAATGCCTATTATTTATGTACTAACTATTAATTATTTATATTTAATTAAAGTAAGTAACTTGATTATTTATATATAATTATTCATATTTAACTATTTAAGTATAAAATATTATTAATTCTGGATTATATATTTTAGTTTTATTTTAAGTTAAAATGATAGTAAGAGTATATATTTTACACATATTTTTATTTATTATTAAATACGGCATAATATACATTTATCAAAATGTGAGTTCAAATATCAAAAGTATCTTTGTTGATTTTAATTGTAATGAAATTGGAAATGGAAGCTAATTATCTTCTTCTTCTTCGTCTTCTTCTTCTTCTTGTCGCTTAAAAATGTTGGATTCATTGTCATCATCCTCATTATCTGTCATGTTCATCTCTAAACCTTCCAGAATATCGGGATCATATGTATTTTCTTCATCGGGATTACTTGGATACAGTGAAGCGTTGAGGCAAGCTTGTCCGTTGCACTGGCCGCAAGCTAAAGAACATTGTAGCCCTGATTTTCTGCATCCACAGCGGGAACCACAACCATTTTTGCAATTGCAAAAAACTGCTGAAACTTCATACTGTATGGTATTACTATATGATGCAGCAAATCCTAAAGATGATAAAACATCCAACAATTTTTTAGACCCATATCTTCTGTGAAGAAATACGGAAAGGCCCAACAGTAGCTGTGATGAAAATGAACGTTCTCGTATCGAAGCCATTATTGCGTGGCTAATAGATGTGCATTTCGTTTTTAAATGATCTACTTGTCCTTTTCTATTTTTTAATATCATTTCTTCCAAAAAATGTGATAATGTTTTTGGTATTTCTTCATTAATACAATCTAGCATTTTATTCGGAGGTGGATACGTTTTTGTTTCAACTACAGATGATCTGATGTCTTCCCTAATAATAGCCGCAGCAGCTTCTACAATCCGTAGACGTTCTTCTACAGGAGTACTTTTTTTATTTTCGTACCAAGCTTTTGATAATACGTTAAGCTGTGTATCACGGAAAGATATAATTGTAAATGATCCAATTTTTTTTGTGATTATTATATCAGTTAAATACTTTTGTTGTAATTTTGTAATAATTGTCTTATCGTCAGGTATGTATTCCGTAGGGGCATCTTTAAGTTCTTTCAAAGTAAATTGAGAATCTTCATTATTTTCTATATAATAAAAAATCTCCTTCATTGCTTGAGTGACTTGATCATCTTGGCGAGGCTTTTTAAAGACATCAGATCATCTGTAGTTGAAACAAAAACGTATCCACCTCCGAATAAAATGCTAGATTGTATTAATGAAGAAATACCAAAAACATTATCACATTTTTTGGAAGAAATGATATTAAAAAATAGAAAAGGACAAGTAGATCATTTAAAAACGAAATGCACATCTATTAGCCACGCAATAATGGCTTCGATACGAGAACGTTCATTTTCATCACAGCTACTGTTGGGCCTTTCCGTATTTCTTCACAGAAGATATGGGTCTAAAAAATTGTTGGATGTTTTATCATCTTTAGGATTTGCTGCATCATATAGTAATACCATACAGTATGAAGTTTCAGCAGTTTTTTGCAATTGCAAAAATGGTTGTGGTTCCCGCTGTGGATGCAGAAAATCAGGGCTACAATGTTCTTTAGCTTGCGGCCAGTGCAACGGACAAGCTTGCCTCAACGCTTCACTGTATCCAAGTAATCCCGATGAAGAAAATACATATGATCCCGATATTCTGGAAGGTTTGGAGATGAACATGACAGATAATGAGGATGATGACAATGAATCCAACATTTTTGAGCGACAAGAAGAAGAAGAAGACGAAGAAGAAGAAGATAATTAGCTTCCATTTCCAATTTCATTACAATTAAAATCAACAAAGATACTTTTGATATTTGAACTCACATTTTGATAAATGTATATTATGCCGTATTTAATAATAAATAAAAATATGTGTAAAATATATACTCTTACTATCATTTTAACTTAAAATAAAACTAAAATATATAATCCAGAATTAATAATATTTTATACTTAAATAGTTAAATATGAATAATTATATATAAATAATCAAGTTACTTACTTTAATTAAATATAAATAATTAATAGTTAGTACATAAATAATAGGCATTGTTTAATAATTATAATTTCCAAGTAAATAATTGACTTTATAACGTACTGATAACCATAACTCACGCTTGACCTTGCATTAGGCCGTATATGACTGTACGATGTGCACTTCGCGCTCTACCTTCAAAACGGTTGGTCGTATAAAAAAAAAGTTTAAACAAAAGTTGTAGGGAATTTTATAGCCTACAACTTTTATAATAAATGCAAATCTCATTCAACCGATAGGAAGCCAGATATTCGCGAAAAACCGATTTTTGTGACCTTTGACCTTGAATATCTTAAGACGCGGACACGATAACGATTGTGACTTTTGAGACAACATTTAGAATGACAAAACAAAGGTTCATACCAATTTGCAGCTTATTATCTTTCATTCCGAGGTTGACCCCTTTTTTTACCTAATATGACTGGACTAATAGATAGCTTACAAGCAGAGAAATGTTATTACGGTATTCTTTTGCCAACATTAGTTTCAGTCAAGAAGCGAATTAATACTCTTTTAATTCGTCAGGATATAGTTTACTGTAAACCAATTTTGAATCAAATTATAAATAGAATCGAGAAACGGTTCGCTACATTATTTGATGTCAATGAACAGAATATTGATGGAATAATTGCTGCTATTTCACATCCAGCTTTTAAAGGCCGCTGGCTTTCATCTTTTTCAAAAGAAGATCAGAGGATTATACATACTCGATTTATCGAAGCTGTTTCAAAAGAAGCCTTAAATGAGTCGTCGACTGCCAGTGTCGAAAAAAATCCTAACTTTGATTTTGGGTCTCCGGATGATACTATTGACGAGTTTCAGCCTTCAATGTCCCAGGGGGAAGTAACTGCAGAAGTAACTAGATACTTGAAAAATTCGGACTGTCAACTTAGCATCTTAGAACGTTTTCCAGAAATAAGAAAAACATTTTTAAGATATAACACGCCTTTACCATCTTCAGCCTCTGTTGAAAGACTCTTCAGCAATTCGACAATGCTTAATTTGCCAAAATATGATAAATTAAATGATCAGCATTTTGAGCAACGAGTACTTGCTAAAGTTAATTTAAAAAAAAATAATTGATTGAATTTATTTTTAAACGTCGTTGTATATTTGCTATCTCAATAAAAGAAAAGCTTTTTTTAACGAAACTTAAAGATAGTTCAACACTTTTTCTTATAATTTAATTACTTTAAACTCTAGTGTTCCAGTTAGAAATCAATCTTTCACTTTTTTACCTCTTTTCATCCCAGCTTTTGATTTGAGAAATAATTTGTTTATTTCTTACTCCAATTTTTGAATTAAAAAATATTATATCAATTTTTAATTGTGATTTTGGGGTAAAAAAATAATTTTTTTATTTTTAATTCCGATTTCGAGATTAAAAAATAAATATTTAATTTGTAATTCCGGCTTCTGGATTAAAAATTGAATTTTCAATTTTTAATCCAAAATTGTTTAATTAGAAAATTCACAACCCTGCTGTGAGGTTACTAATTTTACAAAACGGTTTTGTAATTTTACAAACATTTTTAGATTAGCTAAGTTTGTAAAATGACAATACTTCCTTTGAATTTTACTTGAATTGAAATAATAAAAAAGAAAAATTTGATTTAACATTTGTTATCATTTTATTTTTATGAAGTGCTGACTAGATTTTATACCTTACGTAGACTTAATTTTTACAACTCAGACAATTCAATGTGAAAATAATATTTACCCTAACTAAGAATCGAACGCGAGCCGCACGCTTGCCAGACCGATACCTAACGCCCTACGCCGTACGACCGATAAGTGGTTGAACATCTCATTATTCTTATAAACTAATCCTATGTGGTGATTGAGAATTACGGCTTATTATTTATTATTTACATTATTTGTGTTATTTAATTCTGTTTATTGATGGAAAATAACTAACTTTTACATTATTTATAATTCATTGAACATTATAAAAACTAAAGTCTACTATATACTCATTCAAATATATCGATTTTGAAATGATCATTTAAGCGTAATATTAAAATTTATAAAAGATAAATAATGCCTCGAATTCATTAATACAAATAAATAACCATAGACTAAAAATTAGTAAAAATTAATATGAAGGAAATTGTTGTTTTTTGATACATTAGTCTCATTTTTGTAAAACTGAAAAGTATTATTTTTAAAATTGGAAAACAGTGGAGTAGAATTACAATTCGTGTAATATAATTAAAATTGTCTTGTAACATTACATCACATTGTGTAATTTCACAATGAAAATTGTAAAAATAAAAAAAAGCTTTTTAAATTTTTATGAGATTATTGTAATGTAAATTACAATTTTTTTTTGTGATTTTATATACAATTATGCCGAATCAGATCACAAATAATGTTTGTAAAATTAAAAAGCTTTTTCTTAAAAATTGATGAACTCTTCTGTAATATTACAATGCGTGTTAGGTTTATACATGAAGAGCGTAAAATTACAATAAATCTTAGTAGATTTTCTGTCAGATGTTGGAAAATTACATGAATTGTATTTTATTTCGCATTGCTATACACTGATTTGTAATTTTACTTATTATTTGTTTTGTAATATGATTGTAATTTTACAAAAATTTTTAACAGTGAAGAACTCCCGATTTTTAAAAATCTTCAATCTTCTTAGCGGGATGTGAAAAATTAATCAAAAATTGCGGAACGCTATATTTTTCACTTTTTTAACATATTTAAAATTTCTCAACGAAAATAGTTACGAAAATCTTCTTTGCCGATTAAATAAACACCGAAAAAAAATTAAAAAAAAAAAAATATTAATTTTTTATCATTTTTATTAGGGTCGTAAACAAACTGCGCGCGAATGAGCTGTCACAGTGATAATCATCTACTGTAATTTGAAATAAAACATTCTATCGAACGAACAACGAACAACGATAACTTTCCAAAAATTTTCAATTTTCTTAGCGGGAAGTTTAAAATACCGAGCAAAGCTCGGTCATCCTGGTACTTATAAAGACATACATGTATAAATTTTTGAACTATATATATTTTCTGAATTAGCTCGACAAACGGAGTCAGAAAATTACAAAATTTTCTAAAAGTTGAGCCGTGAGGATGGCTGTAATAGTTAGATCTTTATGAAATCTACTATAAACGGATTGTTGAATTTATAATTTCAAATCAAAATTTTTTTCTTTATGTCACTAGGAATAGCGGTAGTAGTCTCCTCAACTGGTGGCCATGGTTTTGATGCTCATCTACGTGGACCAAGTTTTCTAATTGAACCACCATCAAGAATCGAATTCTCCAATTCAAGCGGAGCTTGGCTCGATTGCGCAGCATCTGGGAGTCCAACACCGAATATTGACTGGTCTACTGCAGATGGACTTCCGGCTGGAGACGTACTTGGTGTTCGGCGAGTACTTAGAAATGGAACTCTGGTACTTCTTCCATTTCAAGCAGCAGCATTCAGACAAGACGTCCATAGTGCAGCTGCGTGTTAGGTTTATACATGAAGATTGTAAAATTACAATAAATCTTAGTAGATTTTCTGTCAGATGTTGGAAAATTACATGAATTGTATTTTATTTCGCATTGCTATACATTGATTTGTAATTTTACTTATTATTTGTTTTCTAATATGATTGTAATTTTACAAAAATTTTTAACAGTGCAGTTACTGGTTAGAACAGAGTGAAAACTTTATTATTTCTATTAGGGTATGTTAGATATATTCATTAATATTAAGAAATTATAAATTTTTGTTATTAAGAACGGACTTGAATTTGCAAGGTACCGGCTTAAATCAGCTGTTCACCTCTTCCTGATTCTTACAAAATTTCAAACCAATTTTCACTAATATTAAACGATTAATTGTAAATGAGACATCTTGTTAAAGAAGTTTTATACTTGATAAATTTTGATTAATCGATAATATTAAGAAAACACATCCCCTAAATTTTATCAATATTATAGAAAATAATCGTTTGTCACTGATTTAGAAAATGACTTTTAAATTAGGTCAATATAATGTGCAATTCCGACAAATTATTGATGTTAAATAATGACTCAGAAATGGTATCGGCATTACGTACGACCGTGACTTGTCACTGATGTAAACAAATGATATTAATCTTACGTCAAGATTACGTACAATGATAGCATTAATGCGACGTAATATTGTAGTCTATACATTATGTCAGTTGTACGTAATATCTAAGTCATTTCCATGATATCATATAGAAGTAATAAACTTACATCAGTATGATGTCAAAATTATATCATATATTTTTACATCACAATTGGATCACAAAATAGGTCAATTTTACGTCAAATTTACGTAAAATAATGTGACATTCCTATGACTTATAAATGACGTCATATTAAAGTCATGTGTTCACTGGAACTGTTTAGTTCGTCTGTATGGGTAATTCAAATTCTCTATAAATTCTGGTTGCAATAACAATTCTTGTAATTGATTATAGATGGGAATTTCTATGAAGTATAAGATCTTTGGTTTGAAATTTTCTTTGTTTGTTTGAAATCACATCGTTTACATCATTAACATTATTTGTACATTGAAACGGAAGGGACTCTTTCGAAAAAAGTCTATTCGTTCTCCTTGGTCACCCCTTAATTTATTTAGGGCGCCACTGGATTTTTAGACACAGTATCCAGAAACCGGACCAGAGCATGGAGTAAGTTCTACAGGGTCGTGAGAGATTGCTAGGAAGGAAACAGAAATCATCAAAGAAATTCATTTTAAGAAATTTTATTTAACCAACCCCATGACAATAATATTCCCCTTACAATTAATAACACTTAAAACTAAGTCCTATTCCCGTTTGGATGACGGTTTCCTATCATAATTCCTAATCCCGACGATACCCTCTTATGGAGCGACCATACAGCGGTTTCTAATTATTTTCCACCATTTTGCATGTTTCGATAATTTTCCATATTTCACAAATTTTCCATATTTTAATACAATATATGTACAATAATGTAGTTTCATAATTTCAGAATTTTCCACACGCACCTACAATATAATTATTATCATTCAAACACGCTAATTAATATTTCCACACTTTGTTAATTATTTTTCTAAGATTATTATTTACTTTTATTTTTCAAATTAAAATTTTTTTAAATTTTTCAAATTCAATTTACTAATTGTCTAAATCCAAATTATACATTCATTCCTAATCCAAATTCCTTTCATGTTTATTTATTTATTTATTTATTTCTTTACATAAAGACCCAACAGCATATGCCAATGTTATGTCCACCCCAAAATTTTTCTTTTAAATTTAAATCACCCGCGCAGATGGAAGACTTCTCCATGCGCGAAAGCCAAAATAAAATATAAACTACGCGACTGCTGGTTGACTAGCGGGGACTTCTGCAATCTCAGCACCGCGAGTATTTAAAAAAGCGATCAACAGCCAACGCCTTGTCTTTGAGCAATTAATTCGACTTCCGCGTTTAATTGACGGACCCGTGCCTTGTACAAGTCCCTTATTTTAATTTGCGCTGCACTTAAGACGAGTTCAGACTCGGTTCAACCGGCAGGCCACGTATTAGTTTTAATCATTTAGAGATCCGGAATCTCAAAGTTCTAATTTGCCCTGCACTTAGGCGAGGATCCGGGCAGTAAGTTTAAATAAAACATCTTTAAAAAGCTAAATTTGCGCACTTTACCCTACGGGGGACTGGAGGACGTTAGCTCAATTAAATCAAATTCATTAATGTCAATTTTGATCTGATAAAAATTGTTAAAGTGTAGAAGTTTTGGTGTTTATTAAATAAATCTTGAAAAGTGAAATCTGTTTCATGCGTGATAGAGAGTGTTAGTAGTGTTAAGTCAGTCCTGGTTAGCCGATAGTTAGGCTAGACGATCTCTGTCACACTGTTGTCTTTGTGCAGAGTAATTCGTTGGTTCTGGTTAGCCGATAGTTAAGCTAGACAACCTCCGTCACACTGTTGTCTTTGTGCGGAGTAACTAATTAGTTCTGGTTAGCCAATAGTTAGGCTAGACGGTCTCTGTCGCACTGCAGTCTTTGCGCAGAGAGACTCGTTGATCCTGGTTAGCCGACAGTTAGGCTATAGTTTTAAGTTGTCCTGGTCAGCCGACAGTTAGGCTGTATTTTATAAGTTTTAATTAATTATAGTGTGAGTGTGTGAGTGAAAATTAATTAATCTTTAATAAGTACTTTTGTTAATTTTTATTGTTAATAAATATTGGCCGATCTTGTTAGTTAATCGTTTATTATTCAGCAGCAACCTTCCTCCACTCTCTCTACCCTAAGATAAAGATTTCCTCAGCTCTGGACCGGTTCCAGGAACCGCGATTAAAAATCTTGGTGGCGCCCTGATGATTATATTGTTTGTTAATTTGGTTAGTTTAACTTTTCAATTGATTAGGGGCCAACCTGAACAGGTAAAACTGTTACAGGCTATACTTCCTTAGCATTGAAATGAAAATGAATAAATAAATAAATAAATAATTATTAACGATTTTAATGGCCTACGTTGCCCCTTAAGTTAACATTTTCGGAGTTATGGCAACTTTCTGTATTTCAATGATTAAATTATAATTTTCAAAGATTTAAAAAGGCCTAATTTGCCCCTGCAGTCGTCATTCTTTTAGATATGGGCACTTTAATGATTCAGAAACGTAAGTTATAATTTTCGAGGATGTAGAATGGCCTATTCTGCTTCTCAAGTCATTATTTATTTATTTATTTATTTATTTATTTCTTTCTTTACATAAAGACCCAAAAGCATATGCCAATAACAGGGTCACTAGAGTATAACTTTATTTAATATAAGGTCCTTTTACAATATTTTATTTTTATTTATTTTATATATCAGTAAGATACAAAGCGGAAATAGATTATAAAGAAAATAAAGAAAAAGGAAAAGAAAAATAAGAAAGTGTCCTTTTAGCATTAAACATCTGTTAAGATTAGAAACTTGGCCAACAGTAGTTGGTAAAGCAATGTTACATTAATTATCCAAAATAATACTAGAGAATAAATTAGTTTCTATTCCTTATGGACACCAGGACGGACACTCAAGCATTGGCAGTTATAGGCTGATTGAAGCCCATGAGGTCCAGGGCTCCATCAGAGTTTTTTATCAGATAATTAGTAAAACAACTGATAAGTCCTAGAGTCTCTGGGCGGTACATAAATAGGTAACTGTTTCAGAAACTTAGGGCAATCAATGTGTCCACGAATAAGGTTCTTTAAAAATAAGAAGGCTGCACATATACGCCTATCTTCCAATGATAACATGCCAGACTCAATGCATAAATCATTGTAGTTTCCACCAGTCTCAGGGTATATGCCTTGTTTTTTGAAGCTGAGATAATTAAGGAATCTACGTTGAACTTTCTTAATGTTATGTACATGTTTCTTGTAGACTGGGGACCACACAACAGATGCGTACTCAAGCTTTGGACGAACTAAAGACGCATATAATACTTTAATAGCATGAAGATTTGTGAATTTCTTAGTACACCTTATTACGAAACCAAGTGTTCTAAGAGCTGAGTTTATCATGTTTAAATAATGCTCGTTAAAGGTGGACGAGAGTCATATATTACACCTAGATCTCTACATACAGTGACACGTTCAAGAATGGTGCCGTTGATTTTATAATCATAAATAATAGTAGCCGTGCGAGACCTACAGAAGGTCATAACTTTGCATTTTTGTTCATGAAGTAAGAGCTTGTTGTCCTTACACCACCGTGCTAATGCGTCAATATTTCTCTGCAGAAAATGGCAATCGGATAAAGACTTCATCTGTAGATAATATTTGCTATCATCAGCAAACAACTCAAAAAAGCAGTAGATAAAATCCGCCATGGGATTAATAAATATAATGAATAAAATGGGACCATGATTTGACCCTTGCGGAACTCCTGACGATGATATATATTCATGCGAAAAATGACCATTGAATATTACATTGTTTCTGCGATTGAGTAGGTATGAGATCAACAACTTCAGCAATAATTCCGGTAGTCAAAGCGATTTCAAGCTCTTGATAAGTAGTTGAGGATCAACCTTGTCAAAAGCTTTCGAAAAATCTGTCTCTATTAAATAAACTTGGCCACCAGCTGAGACAGTTTGACATAGATATTGTGTGAATGGTAGCAAATTTGTCACTGTCGAACGACCCCTTATAAAGCCATGTTGTGCAACAGATATAACCGGACTGACATACGGCAGAAGATCCTCCATGATAAACATCTAAAATACTATGGCGAACGTTGAGATAATAGAAATTGGTCGATAGTTGTTTACAAGTGTGTTATCACCAGATTTGAAAATAGGGCAAACCTTGGCTAGCTTCCATGGTGATGGAAATGTTCCTTTTCGTAAGCTAGAATTAAAGATTATTTTCAGAGGTTTTACAAAACTGCGAGCACAGGACTTGACCACTGAACACGGTATGCCATCTATGCCAGTTGACATTTTATCAGGTAATTTTTGAATACATCTCAACACCTCATCATCTGTGTATTCTCTAGAGTTACCTAAAAGCCCCACACTATTTTTGTCAAATACATTGAGGTTTTTCCGGTCCTCAGGACCATCTGATGATGAGAAGACACTACAGAAATAGCTGGCAAATGCTGAAGCAATTTTATCAGGATTTGAGACTATTTGGTTTTCTATGTAAAAGTTTGCTGGGAACTGATTATTGTTTTTCTTGTATTTAATATAATTCCAGAAACTTTTGGGGTTTTCAGCTAGGTTTGCTTCAGCATTGTGTTGATAGTTAGAGTAGGCATCTTTTATTCTAGATTTCAATGATGATCTTAGGCCACGATACTGAGTACGTATGTATTCACTTGGTTTTTTGCGATAGATAATTCTAAGCTTTTCTTTCAATTTACAGTCATTAATTATGTCACTAGTGAACCAGGGTGGGTATTTTGTCGATTGATATGCCTCAGGTTTGCATTTTGGAATGACTTCATCAAGCGCCATCCTAAGAAGAGAATAGAATAGGTCACAGATTGTATCAACCGATTCATGCTTATCTAGTACAGACCAGTCAATACGGTCTAGTTCCCACATAAGCGGATATTTTTCGAAACGATGAAAGTTGTATTTGCTGACAGTTAACTTAGGTGAATATTTAGATCAGTCAGTCATATACTGCAGAGAAATAGTAAGTGCCGGGTGGTAAGGATCAATTTTCAAGATTGGATCAACATTTTGTTCAACAAAGCAGTCAACTGAAGCAAAGACCAGGTCCAAAAGACGCCCACTATTATTGTAGAAGCTATAGCCACTTCTGTGATGCCGAAAGTTAATTATGATTTTCATTAATTTAAAATGGCGTATTTGGCCCCTAAAAATATAATTTTAAGATTCAAGGCCTGTATTATAATCCAGAAGCATGAATTATTCTTTTCAACAGTTAAAAAATAGCCTATTTTGCCCTTTAAGTAATTATTTTCAAACTTGAAGCCAATTTTGGGATTCGAAAACATAAATTATGATTTTCGACTAGTTTAAATGGCTTATTCTACCCCTTAAGTCATTATTACAGAAGCTATTGCCATATTCTCAATTCAGAAAAATAAATTATAATTTTCGATGATGTATAAAGGCCTATTTAGCCCCCGAAGTCGTCATTTTCTTAGTTATGGGCACTTTCATGATTCAGAAACGTAAGTTATAATTTCGACGATGTAAAATGGCCAATTTTGACCCTCGAGTCATTGTTGTAGGAGCTACAGCCACTTTTATGATTCCAAAACGTGAATTATGATTTTCGTTAATTTAAAAAAGCTTATTTTGCCCCTAAAAAATAATTTTAATATTCAAGGCCAGTATTATAATCCAGAAGCATGAATTATTTTTTTCAACAGTTAAAAAATGGCCTTTTTTGCCCTTTAAGTAATTATTTTCAAAGTTGTAGCCAATTTCGGGATTCCAAAACATAAATTATGATTCTCGACTAGTTTAAATGGCTTATTTTACCCCTAAAGTCATTATTACAAAAGCTATGGCCACTTTTATGATATATGAATATAAATTTCAATTTTTGACGACATTAAATGACATATTCTGCGCGTAAAGACGTTAATTTACAAGTTATGGCCACTTATATTATTAAGACAATATATTTTATAACTTTTGACGATAAAAAGCAGTCATGTATTGCCCCTAAATTCATTATTACAGAAGCTATGGCCATATTCATAATTCAAAAAAATAAATTATCATTTCCGACGATTAAAAAAGGCCTACTTTGCTTTCGAAGTCGTTATTTTTGTAGTTATGGGCACTTTCATGATTAAGAAACGTGAGTTATAATTTCGACGATGTAGAATTGCCTATTTTTCCCCTTAAGTCATTGTTGAAGGAGCTTCAGCCACTTTCATGATTTCAAAACGTGAATTATGATTTTCGTTACTTCAAAATGTCTTATTTTGCCCCTATAAATATAATTTTAAGATTTAAGGCCAGTATTATAATCCAGAAGCATGAATTATTTTCTTCAACAGTTAAAAAATGGCCTATTTTGCCCTTTAAGTAATTATTTTCAAAGTTGTAGCCAATTTCGGCATTCCAAAACATAAATTATGATTTTTGACTAGTTTAAATGGCTTATTTTACCCCTAAAGTCATTATTACAGAAGCTATGGCCATATTCTCAATTCAGAAAAATAAATTATAATTTTCGATGATGTATAAAGGCCTATTTTGCCACTGTAGTAATTATTTTTGTAGTTATGGGCACTTTTGTGATTGAGAAACGTGAGTTATAATTTTCGACGATGTAGAATGGCCTTTTTTGACCCTCAAGTCATTATTGTAGGAGCTATAGCCACTTTCATAATTCCAAAACGTAAATTATGATTTTCGTTAGTTCAAAATGACTTATTTTGTTCAGAAAAATATTATTTTAAGAGTTAAGGCCAGTATTATAATCCAGAAGCA
>JZSA01006208.1:0-19946 GCA_000956155.1 Cotesia vestalis
TATTTTGCCCGTATAGTCGATAATTCACGAGTTATGGCCACTTGTATTATTTAGAGAATATATTATATAATTTTTGACGATAAAAAACAGTCATGCTTTGCTCCTCAAGTCGATATTTTAGAAGTTATGGCTTTCTTTAGGATTTTTGAACGTGAATTATAATTTTCGACGATTTAGAATGGCCTATCATGACCTTAATATTTCAGTAGTTATGCCTACTTCCATTATACTAAAATATAGTTTCTTATTTTAGATGATGAATAAAGTGTCTGTTTTGCCTTCAAAGTTATTATTTAAGAAGTTATGGCCAATTTCATTATTCCGAAACATAAATATTAATTTTTAACGATTTAAAATGGCCTATGTTGCCCCTTAAGTTATCATTTTAGGAGTTATGGCAACTTTCTGTATTCCAAAGTATTAATTATAATTTTCGATGATTAAAAAAGGCCTATTTTGCTCCTGCAGTCGTCATTTTTTCAGTTATGGGCACTTTTATGATTGAGAAACGTAAGTTATAATTTTCGACGATGTAGAATGGCCTATTTTGCCTCTCAAGTCATCATTGTACGAGCTATAGCTACTTTTATGATTTCAAAACGTAAATTATGATTTTCGTTAATCTAAAATGGCTTATTTTGCCCCTCAAAATATAATTTTAAGATTCAAGCTCATTATTAAAATCCAGAAGCATAAATTATTATTTTCAACAGTTGAAAAATGGCCTATTGTGCCCTCAATTTCTTTATTTCAAAAGTTGTAGCCAATTTTAGGATTCAAAAACATAAATTATGATTTTCGAATATTTTAAATGGCTTATTTTACCCCTAAAGTCATTATTCCAGAAGCTATAGCCATATTCTCAGTTCAGAAAAATAAATTATAATTTTCGATGATGTAGAAAGGTCTATTTTGCCCCTGAAGTCGTCATTTTTTTAGTTATGGGCACTTTCATGATTCAGAAACGTAAGTTATAATTTCGACGATGTAGAATGGCCTATTTTGTCCCTCAAGTCATTGTTGTAGGAGCTACAGCCACTCTTATGATTCCAATACGTGAATTATGATTTTCGTTAATTTAAAATGGCTTATTTTGCCCTTTAAAATATAATTTTAAGATTAAAGGTCAGTATTATAATCCAGAAGCATAATCTATCATTTTCAACAATTGAAAAATGGCCCATATTGCCCTTTCAGTAATTATTTTAAAAGTTGTAGCCAATTTTATTATTCTAAACCATCAATTATGATTTTCGACTAGTTTAAATGGCTTATTTTACCCGTAAAGTTAATATTTTAGAAGCTATGGCCACTTTTATGATTCAGAAATATAAATTATAATTTTTGACGAGATTAAATGACCTATTCTGCGCGTAAAGTCGTTAATTCACAAGTTATGGCCACTTATATTATTTAGAAAATATATTTTATAACTTTTGACGATAACAAACAGTTATGTATTGCCCCTAAAGTCATTATTTTAGATGTTATGGCCTTTTTTAGGATTTTAGAACGTAAATTACAATTTTCGACGATTTAGAATGGCCTATCTTGACCCTGAAGTCATTATTTCAGGAGTTATTCCTACTTTCATTATTCTAAAATTTAGTTTTTTATTTTAGACGATAAATAAATTGTCTATTTTGCCTCCAAAGTCATTATTTAAGGCGTTATGGCAATTTTTATCATTCCTAAACATTGTTACGATGCTGACGAGCACCGTAGTTCGGCTCCACTCGGGAGTTTTCGGCAGCTCATTAATATGGCGACCGAAGTGTATATAATTGCGGGAATACGCGCGGGCAATAGCTTAGATCATCTGACCATCATCGATATCAGATCTATTGAGGAAATACGCATCTAGCGACCAATTTGGTCTTGTATTACCTCGAGCAATTGGAATCATTGAGACCCAACTTTTTGCCAGTTTTCGTGACAAAACTGTTTGATAGGGTTTTGAATCAATGATCTCCAATTGCGGCTCATTAACAGTTTGCCTATTTCTCTAAATAGTTTGATATAGTTTGCCTATTTCTATCAATAGTTTGATAATAGTTTCTCTATTTCTATAAATAGTTTGCTATAAGTTTGCCTATTACTTCGAAATAGTTTGATACACTTCCGATTGCCCCGAGTTTGCCTATCTCCAATAAAATAGTTTGATTTAGACCGTTTGAGACCGTTTTGCCTATTTATCGATAAAATAGCTTGATTAAACTATCAATCAGTATACTGTAAAATACTGATTGACTCCTAGTTTCGAGTGAATGATATCAGTTCGGTACCAGTAGTAATAATAATTTATTTTATCTATTTTGGCCAATAAAATAAATTATTCAAATATAAATTCAGTGTGTTCTTTATATTTGTGCTACTACACTCCAATCCAGTAAAGATAGAGTATATTTACGAGGACAAACAACTCCAGACCAGATCCGCTCCAGTCCAAGCAGGAAGCGTCCACTATCTCCAGGAACCGGCATTCTAGATCGACTACATTAAGTATTGGTGTCGTAAGTTTAGTTGTAAGGCCAGTTCGAGGTAATATAGTTTGAGTTAGCAATAATATCCTGATTTAGCCGAGGTGAATCCACGATATTTAAAACGAGACCCTGAAACCATTGCTAACCCACTCCCAAATAATACTCATTTATCTCTCAGAAATTAACATCCATTTCCAGAGTTATCAAATCGTTTCAATGGCGCCTAACGGGTTTTGATTAATCTAATTAATCAATTTAGCCCAAAAATTCAAAATTATCAATTTTTGTTACATAAACTTCTTTTAGTCCCTTTGTAATTAAAATTTACGAGCGTTACACCACCGCGTGTTGAAAAGCTTGTTCCAATAACTTAAAATTATCAAAATCAAACAATATTCGCCGATTGTTTAAACAAACAGGTTCGATAATTTAATATTGTGCCAGATAATTCTTAAAGTTTGAATTTTATGCGTATTTTATCAGAAAGAAAAATCGCAAAAAGCTAATTATTATATTCTTTATTTTCCATACATCATAAATTCTGCAGAAAAAGTTAAATTTTTCGTTTTCATTGATTTTATTTTGTCATTAATTTGATTTTTTTCATTAACTTTTTTTTTTGTGAAAAAACCATTTTTCGAGATTAAATTTGGTTTCATTGTTTCAAAAATAGCAAAAGTACTTTTATTTTGAAGTTATAATAGATTATTCTTCTTCAAAAGAAAAAATAACTAAAAAGAGAAAAAAAAAGAAACTCTTTTTAGTAGAAGAAAAAAATATAACTTTTTTTTCATAATTTACAGGAAAATTTTAAGTTGTTATATAGTTAAAATTCATATTTTTATAAAAATTACAGATTAAAATATTCTAGAATTAATTAATTATAAGGAGATTTGTAATTAGTCATAAGATAGTTATGTTAAGAATGTATATATACATTTTATATATAAAATTGTATGTATAAAATTAAGGATTAAGAAATTAACTCGATAAAAAATAAAATAAGTAAAAGTAAAACTTATTTTTAAAAAGAATATACCAGAATTGACGAAAATATTCTCTTAGTAACAAGAAAGTAAATTCCTTAAAGGATTAAGAGAGTAAAAATTAAACGACTTAAAATAAAATAAATCATCACTTGTAAAGTGAAAGTGAAAGTAATAATAATAATTCGGCTATTAGCAGTCTTGTTTAAAAAGAAATTGACTAAAATTCGGCATAATAAAGTTTCAAGGACAATATACTATACCTCGAACAGCCAGGGATAGTCACCCAGTGTAGAGTTATTATTATTGTGGAATAAGACACAAAGAAAAAATAAAGCGGCAAAATATAATATTAATATTTTAAATAAGTCTCTGTTTCAGAAGCGCAGTTAGAGATTTATCAACTTTGCAGTCGATAAAGAGAGCCCTGTCAATCATCGATTACCTGTCGCTTACGGCGCATAATAGACAAAGACGCACTTAGACAAGGACAGAACCTAACCAGAAAAATTTACGTTGTAATAAAGCACCCATCGTTAAGTCGAACTGATACACGGGTTAATAAAGACGCGAATAAAATTTTCAATATCAAAATAATATTTTAGGTAAAACCAGTGAGTCTTTTTTACAAAATATAAAGTTTATGAGTTTATATAGAAAATAAACCAGTAAATATCTGAAAATAAAAAGTCACACACGTGCAACGTATTGATTATTCAACGAGATAAAGACACACACAAAGGTGAATTGTAGACAATATAAAATAAATAATAAATAAATATAACCCGCAATTAAACAATACTAAACTTTTAATTGATCATATGTATATTTAACGTGCAATTTAAGTTGTCGACAGGTGTATTGCTGAACAGGTGTTGGAGGTTCTGGTTCACCATTGTATAAAATATTATATTATATTACAGAAATATCTCACAAAAATTATTCCTGATATTTAATTAAAATTTAATTTCGACAAAATTTTCAAAAATTAGCAAAGTTAGAATTTGGAAAAAAGTTAAAATTATCCAATAACCTAAAACTTTGGATATTTTTTTTTGTATTTAAATTTTAAAATTTCTTTTCCTTTAATTTTTTTTTAGAAAATTTTATTTCCAAAAAATAAATAATTAAACTGTTAACTTTTCAAACCCAACTCAAAGTTAAATTATTACAGCGCTTTTGAAAATTTCTTTGAAAATTTTTTTTTGGAATTTTTTTCGTGAAATTTTTTTTTAAATTTTTTGAAGAATTCCTTTTGAATTTTTTTGATTTCTTTTGGAATTTTTTTGTTAAAAATTTCTTTTGAATTTTTTTTTGGAAAATTTTTTTTGGAATTTTTTTTGTAAAATTTTTTTGAAACTTTTTTTGAATTTTTTGAAAACTTTTGTTACATTGTTTCGTAAAGTTTTAAATTTCTGTTTGAGACACACGACACCGACTAAACAAACAAAATGGTCAACACACGTAAACAGAACAGAGAACTCAAGGACCAGTTGAGAACACTCAACAGGATCGAACACAAGATAAAAATAGAAGAGAAGTCCCAGTCATAACCGGAGACAAGATCCACGCTAGTTCATCGCATATACAAGATGAAGACATAATAGTACATCAGGAAGCTACAGGAAGAGAAACAGAAAGAGAACCACCACATGGAAATGATACATATATCACAAATGAGGAAAAAATGTGGAACCTGGACAAAAATAAGAGAAAAACATTTGAAAAAATGTACCACGCTTACGAAGATGCCAGGGAGGAAAATAAAAGTTGGTGCTATTATTTAGTCGAATGCCTAAAATGGATGAAGGAAGAAGTACTTGAAGAAAAAAACCTAGCTGACAGGATCCATATGATAGAATCAATGCCAGTCATTCAAGACCAAAGACTGATATAGAAACTACAAGTAAGTTTAGGCTTACCAGAAGACGGTACAGGACATTGGGACAATCCAATAACAAATTACATTGCCAAAAGAGTACGTTAACTAGACAATTCAACGAGCTTGGGAACACAAGAAAATCCAAACAGAAGATCCAGAGCGTACCAAGAGATAAATGAAAGTAACAGGCCAAGAAAAGAGAAAACAAGAAGAGGATATCATCACTCTACATACAACCAGTACCAGTTTCCAGAACCAGAATGGGAAACCAGGGAAAGACGCAGAGAACGTCGAAATGAATACCAAGATGACAACGACATGTTCTTAACGTATGAGCACATTCCAACAAGGCCAAATACGCAAAATTACCACCAAACATCGAGGCGCGAAAACCAAGATGGGATCAACTCAAATACCAGAAGATTTTCATACCCAGTACAAAACTACACAATATCAGCTAACCGTTCAAACCCAGACGGGAATGAACTAAAGAAGACAGCAGATAGAATAAAAGCAATGGAAACACTGCTAAGAGTAAAAAATCCAACGTACACAAAAGGAAATCAACCCAAGCAATGGCTAAACAGATTCGTCGACTTATGCCGAGAACAAAAACTGCAATTCGAGGATAGAATTGAACTATTCAGGATAGCTCTAAATACAGAGGAAGATTGGATCAAACAAAATATAAATACATGGAGGTATTGGGACGAAGTAGAAGATTCATTCAAAATGACTTTCTGCAAAACAATTAAGGACCCAGAAATACTCAGAGAAATATTCGACATGTATCAAGACAAAAAGGATCCGCATCAATTCGTAAAAGAAATAAGAAACAGATTCGGGGAATTAAACAACCCAATGCCCGAAGAGGAACAGATAAGCATCATTATACCGAAATTTGACAGGGATATACAACGCGAATTGAACACAATGCCTCGTATTCATGACTACAGACAACTAACAGAATATATAGCAGTGGCAGAAACAAGACTAGCCAACTTGAAAAGAGTCAAGGTCGCCGGAAAAACACCAGTAAGACGACTAGAGGAAGCTAAGGATTCAGTACATGGATCAACCTCTGAATCAGACTCACCAATAGAAATGATAAGGCGAGTAAAAGCTCAAAGAAAATCAAGACGTGAGCGAGACGCCAACAATCGATCAAAGGAAAAAATCGACGACAAAAAGGTAAGCGTAGTAACTGATAATAATAAAATAAGATACAACAGTTACAGATCAAGGTCACGAGAACGAGATGGACGATCAGGCTCCGCGAGTTCCAGAACAAGTACCAGATCAGTGAGAGAAGAATATATATGCCTGAATTGCGGATCACAAGGAGACCATTTGATCAAGCATTGTCGCAATAAACGGATCGATATATGTGTAAGCTGCAATAAAATCGGAGTCACAACAGAGACTTGCGATAGCTGCAACTCAAAAAACTAGAAGAGAGAGTGCGATACACGCAGGAGATTGTACTCGACACACACACAGCTCCTGCATCCACAATCAACCAGCAAAAAGAGACGAAGCGTGCCAGGTAAATAGTCAACCAGGACCTGAACCCAGACAGAAAGACACTGTATGCGCAATCAAAATACAATCAGTAAGTAAATATTTTACATGCACAGTTAACATAAATAATAAGATATATACAGCACTATTTGACTCAGGAGCAAACCGCAATTTCATCACGCAGGAAATTGCCGAAATCATACCAGCTGATCTCAAGAAAGTTAGAAATAATAACAATATTAGTTCATTTATTCTAGCTAATAATTCAATAATTGAGAGCCTAGGTACAATATACATCACCTTTGAGATTGATGGAGTGGAAATCAGTTCGTGGTTTGAAGTCTTTAAGAAAATGCCAGATCAGATAATTTTCGGAATGAAATTTATGATAGACCAGGGCATACACTTACACGCTGATAAATTATCATGGACTGGGATGAAACGGTTGGGACTCTTTTGAAAAAGTCTATTCGTTCTCCTTAGTCACCCCTTAATTTATTTAGGGCGCCACTGGATTTTTGGACACAGTATCCAGAAACTGGACCAGAGCATGGAGTAGGTTCTACAGGGTCGTGAGAGATTGCTCGGAAGGAAACAAAAATTATCAAAGAAATTTATTTTAGAAATTTTATTTAACCAACCCCATGACAAAATATTCCCCTTACACTTAATAACACTTAATACTAAGTCTTATTCCCGTTTGGACGACGGTTTCCTATCATAATTCCTAATCCCGACGATACCCTCTTATGGAGCGACCATACCGCGGTTTCTAATTACTTTCCTTATTTTCCAATTTTCCATTATTTTCCATATTTTAATCGTTTCATAATTTCAGAATTTTCCACACGCACCCACAATATAATTATTAACATTCAAACACACTAAATAATATTTCCATACTTTGTTAATTATTTTCAAAGACTATTATTTACATACAATACAAAGACAAACGGTCACTCCGTTACACTCCCCCCTGCCAGACGCTCACCAGAGTGCTGTGAATTTAGAACTCGTATCTCCCAGGTTGTTTGTGTCTAAACCTCTTCTTCTATTTGGACGGCGTCGGAATGTTGAGAGCAAAGGGCAGTCCTGTACCGACCTATTGGTTCAAAGTCACCGACTGACGTTCTTACCGTATTGAAAACTGCCTGTAATCCTAA
This sequence comes from Cotesia vestalis, assembly GCA_000956155.1. Lineage (NCBI taxonomy): Eukaryota > Metazoa > Arthropoda > Insecta > Hymenoptera > Braconidae > Cotesia > Cotesia vestalis. Next base: position 8,036 of record JZSA01006208.1, read on the forward strand.
GTTCCGACTTAGGCCTGGTTCTCGGGATTACGACCTAAGTCTGCCTTTACGGCTAAATTACTAATACTGTTTCCTCTTCTAATGTTTTGAACTGGTTACAACAAGATCTGTCGTTTTGTCAAGTTTTAATTCTGTGTTGCCTGGAGAGCTGGCGACATGTTTAAACCTTAGCTTGCCTGCTTAACACGGCTTCTGGCTATGGACAAGGTCATATAATGATAATTTAGTTTAGACGTGAAATATTCACTCAGTTTGATCTTCATTGACCGAAGCTTGCAGTTCGGCCCCAAAGTTTGATTTATTCACTATTATTTTATTGTAGTTTGCCTGAAACTGCGCGAGCATCCCAGAGGCTTATTTTACTCCAAAAGCGTCGAGAAGGTCCTGAACTCAGCTATCGATAAATTTCCTTCCTTTTTCGGAGACGAAAAAGAGCAAGTATCCCCGAAGAGAGAAGGTTTCTTTGGAATTTCCACAACAGTTGCACCATTACCCCGACTTTAAGACGAAAACTCGTCAAATCTTGTATTGAAATTTTGGGGAACCAATCCTATTGGTTACCCCGCCTAGATCGGGTAGAAGGCTCAACCTGTCGGATTTGATGTTGGGTAGCTGAAACTCGAGGTCTGTGAATTCGATATTGCGACTGTCCCTGGTTGTCGCTGGGATTTGGGTTGTTCGCACGGCGTCGAACTCTATAATGGGTGTCGTAGCAGACGTTACCTGAAGTTGTGATGGCATTTACTCCTGATAAGGCCGTTTTGTCTCCTTCCTCTGTTTCGAAAGTTTTAACAACTGTAGTCGGCACACGAGCCTCTTCCAGACACCTAGTAGCCTCGTGTAATGCGTTCAATAACTCCTCATAAGTCTGGACACTCCTAGCAAAAACTAGTGTTCTCAATTCATCAGTAAGATGGTTTCTGATGCAGGTTACTTGCTCTATGATAGATGGTGGAGTCATCATGGCTTGATATTTTTGCTGGACTTTCAGAACAAATTCCGTGGCATTTTCATTTGGCGTCATCTTCATTCGACTAATCTCCATAACCAGCTGGTGATCTGTAGCTGAACTACCGAAAGCCTTACGGAATTCTTCCTTAAACTGAGCAAAATTTGTCCATCTATGATAACTAGTGTCCACCCATCTGGCAGCAGGACCTTTCAAAGTGTAGCTGACAACTTTGAGTAACTCTGATTCTGTCCAACCTTCTCTGTTGGCTCTGGCTTCGATCGCGTTGACAAAATCGTTTGCTGACATTTCTGACTAAGGAAAGTATAGACCAGCTGTTTGGAAACTGTCTTTGATGTCTTTCCAGCGACCATATCCTCCCAACTGGCGTTGTAACGGAATGGAAGAATGAAATCCCGACATATTCGGAAATCCTGCCTGAGAAAATCCTCCTGGATTTCCCGACGTAATTGGAAGTCCTGCCTGAGAAGGCACTACTGGGTTTTGTTGTTGGACACCTGGCTGCTGAGAATTTTGTTGTTGCCGAAGAGAATCTGCTAACTGTCTCAACTACTCTGGCGTCAGTTGAGCGTTCTGGATTTGAAATTGAGGGTGTTCTTGGCCTGTAAACGGTGCTGAAAATGGTCTTGTAGGCCTCAGCACGTTCACGTGCTCCCCTCCCCCCAGACCGTAACCCCCGAGGTTAGCGGTTGTACGTTGACGATAAATTTCTGACTCCTGTAAATCCATAGGAGAAAGCGAGACACTCGGCATCTCCTGCAATGATGGTTCTGTCAGCAGCCTAGTGATTTGTTGTATCTGTTCCCGATTTTGTCTGTTGATTTGTAATACATAGAAATTCCTAAGAGGATTATCTTATGTTAAAAATTAGCAATAAATGAAAGACCTTTGAGGGGCCGACCAAAACATAATTACTCAATACATAGTAAGGTAGTTCGACTTTGGAATTAGGATTATATTACTTGACTTAGAAATTATAACCCGAATTTAGTTATCAAATAAAAATAATATTAATCTATATTTTGTTTCTATTTAAGTAGATCAGGTAGTTTCAAGACTCTTCCATCGAGAGATGTATCTCAGGTCACAGGGACCTGTACCAGAAGATACAGAGAATCGACGCACATCCCTGGGCAAAGGCCGCGGAAGCAGCCATATAGACAAATTTGGGAATTAGGGAAATAAAGGATAAAGGGAAAGGGAGGACCTTTACTCGGTAGGAATTTTCGGTAGTTCTATTATGATTATTCAGTTGACGTTGTAGTTCCAACTGCTGTTGTTCATTTAAGCCGTATGCGCTCGTAGATGCAAAATTTCCAGGGTCGTGCACTTCCTGGTGTTGCCTGCTTCCGCGGCCTTTGCCCAGGGATGTGCGTCGATTCTCTGTATCTTCTGGTACAGGTCCCTGTGACCTGAGATACATCTCTCGATGGAAGAGTCTTGAAACTACCTGATCTACTTAAATAGAAACAAAATATTAGATTAATATTATTTTTATTTGATAACTAAATTCGGGTTATAATTTCTAAGTCAAGTAATATGATCCTAATTCCGAAGTCGAACTACCTTACTATGTATAGAGTAATTATGTTTTAGTCGGCCCCTCAAAGGTCTTTTATTTATTGCTAATTTTTAACATAAGATAATTCTCTAAGGAATTTCTATGTATAGACTGTCAGGTAAAGTGACAAAAATATTCTTCGTCATTTTAATAAGATAAAGTGACTAAAATAATGTTTTAAATGAAATAAAATATTTCAAATAGGCTTAAGAAATAAAACTAAGTACGAATGGAGGACAAAAGAACGCCTGAACTTCTCTTTGACGAAATAGTTATAATAATTCGACACCGGATTATTTTAATTTTCAATTTCGGCGAATCAATTCGTGTCATTTTTTTTTTTTTTTTTTTTTTTTTTCCTTGGGAAAAAAGAAAAATTAATTATAGTTTATTTCTCTAAAATATTGGACGTAACGATGACTAGATTTGATGTTCAATTTATAATTTTCGATATTGGAATAAAGCATTAAAAAAAAAAATATATATATGTTACAACAAAAAAAATTGACAACAGATCTCGACCGATAAAAAAAATTTTCCACAATAAAATAAAGTATGAAAAAAAAATCTTTTACTAATAAACCATTCGCTCGAAACTATTGAGTGAACTCACAGGAGTAACAGCCCAGTGACGAAACGTAGACCTAGATACCCCTGCAGCTTCTCCATACTGTGCTACAGAACAACAGCCCAGTGACAAAACGTAGACCTAGATGTTCTGCAACTTGTGTCTCTACCTAAAATTTCTAATTAAACTTCCCGTCTACCTCTGCTCCTACCAACAATCTCTCAGGGATCTTAAAAGTTGGGCGCCAATGAAACGGTTGGGACTCTTTTGAAAAAGTCTATTCGTTCTCCTTAGTCACCCCTTAATTTATTTAGGGCGCCACTGGATTTTTGGACACAGTATCCAGAAACTGGACCAGAGCATGGAGTAGGTTCTACAGGGTCGTGAGAGATTGCTCGGAAGGAAACAGAAATTATCAAAGAAATTCATTTTAGAAATTTTATTTAACCAACCCCATGACAAAATATTCCCCTTACACTTAATAACACTTAATACTAAGTCTTATTCCCGTTTGGACGACGGTTTCCTATCATAATTCCTAATCCCGACGATACCCTCTTATGGAGCGACCATACCGCGGTTTCTAATTATTTTCCACCATTTTCCATGTTTCCATTATTTTCCAATTTTCCGTATTTTAATAGTTTCATAATTTCAGAATTTTCCACACGCACCCACAATATAATTATTAAGATTCAAACACACTAAATAATATTTCTATAATTTGTTAATTATTTTCAAAGACTATTATCTACTTTTATTTTTCGAATTAAATCTGGTTAATAAATTTTCTAAATCCAAATTGAAATTCAATTAACCAATTTTCTCTTCAGTAAATTTTTCATTCATTCCTAATCCAAATTCCTATAGCGATTAATTTTCTTATTAAGATTCTTTTAAGTTAATTTCCTAATAAAAATTCTTAATTAATTTACTGCCGTGTTCTTAATCATAAAACAATAAATATTTAATACTAAGAGGTCTTCGTATCTTGTATTAATAGGTTAAAATTTGACGACAGAGGTCTTAATAATCTGCCGACAAAATATTCGCTACGTCCTGGTATTTTACAAATTTAATCTTCTTTAGATTTATTTTGTTAATTTTATTTTTCCGAAATTTTATAATTTGATTTTCCTTAATTAATTTCCTTAAAATCTATTTAGTTTTATTTTATAAATTATTTTCTTCGAATTTCAATTTTTTTTTGCTAAATTTTGTAATTTTATTTCATTTACTTCAATGTTTTAATTTTGTCCAAATCATTTTGACAGGGTTAATTAATTTATTTATTTGATCTTAATCTCCTAATTAAGAAATTGACAATTGCTTTTATTCAATTTAATTTTATCTAAATTATTTTATTTGTCTCTGAATAACTTCAATTCACTTTCTTTGTATTATTTGAAACTTAGAATTTATTTTATTTTAATTTTGGAGATCATATTTTATTTTACAACGCCTTGAGAATTTTAGTCTCGACCTTGTGTGTCCTCTACTCAGCGTTTTAGCTCGAGACAAGATGGCGGACCCTCTCCCAAACTTTTGTCGATTTTTCTTCAATTGAAATTTACAAGTGATTTATTTTCTACTTTTAACTAAACGATTTTAACAAATATATTTTAAAATTATTTTCTGATTCTAATTTTACTTCTATTTATTTTACACAATCGAAAATTCGTTCCAAATTATTTATGTTGATATTAACTAATGTTTACTTTTGATGATTTTTCTAAAATATTTTACTGAACTATTTTAATGATTTTAGTTGACACAAAATTAACTGATTCTACTTAAACTCAATTATCAGAGACCAAATTTTCACGTGACACTAAAGTCATGAATTAACAAACTGAAATAATTCCTAGTAACATTAATTCAGACTCTGCCTACGTGTTTAATTAATAGCCCGAAATAATTCCTGGTATTATTAATTAAATATTTAGTTATTTTAAACAAAGAGCAGAAACAGCAGATAATCAACCAGCAAAAAGAGACGAAGCGTGCCAGGTAAATAGTCAACCAGGACCTGAACCCAGAAATAGAGACACAGTATGCGCAATAAAAATATAATCAGTAAGTAATTATTTTACATGCACAGTTAATATAAATAATAAGGTATATACAGCACTATTTGACTCAGGAGCAAACCGCAATTTCATCACGCAGGAAATTGCCGAAACTATACCAGCTGATCTCAAGAAAGGTAAAAATAATAACAATATTAGTTCATTTATTCTAGCTAATAATTCAATAATTGAGAGCCTAGGTACAATATACATCACCTTCGAGATTGATGGAGTGGAAATCAGTTCGTGGTTTGAAGTCTTTAAGAAAACGCCAGATCAGATAATTTTTGGAATGAAATTTATGATAGATCAAGGCATACATCTACACGCTGATAAATTATCATGGACTTGGAAACACGACAACCACCAACGGACTATGCACGGAGCAAAACCAGGTAACAAATTTTGCAATATCGTCCAAAATATTAATCAGACCGAGCTCGAGAATTTTCTAGATACAGAATACAACTTGATGAGTCAGGCAGACCTGGGGACACTAAAAGGTGTTGAATATAAAATAGAATTAACTAACAACCCGCCGATACACGTGAAACTATATCGACGATCACTAAAGGTTACAGCAGCTTTACACAAAATCATAGAGCAGCTACTGGACCAAGGAGTCATCCAGCTATCAACTAGTGAATGGAGTTTTCAACCAGTCATGGTTAAAAAGAAGTTACTCCCAGGACAGGATCCAGATGACATCAAAACATGGAGAATGTGTATCGACTATAGACCATTAAACAAGGTTATAAAGCTAGTCAATTACCCAATGAGCAGAATTGACATGTCATTGGAAGTTATCAGAGAAGGCGCGTTCAGGAGTGTCATTGATTGCACGAACGCATACTACCAAATACCTATCAAAGCTGAACATCGACAATACACGGCATTTGCTGTTGAAAGGATGGGTTCATTCGAGTTTGTCAGGATGCCATTTGGACTATCCACGGCACCAGGAACATTTCAGTGGAAGATGGACCTTCTGATACAACTGACTAAAAAGAGACTACGCCAGCTTGATTTACCAGCACACTGGGTAAATTTTGTACATCCTTACATGGACGATTGGGTAGTAGCCACACCAACTTTTGAAATCCATTTGCAAATGTTAACTGTATTATTTCAAATTTCCAGAGAGGTTGGGTTACTAATCAAACGGGAGAAGTGCAAATTTTGTGTTGCAGAGATGAAATACTTGGGATTCATTATCAAAGGGAATGAACTACACCCGGACCCGGAAAAGCTGAGCGCAATCGAGAATTACCCGGAACCGACAACCAAGAAACAATTAAGACGTTTCTTAGGGATGGTAAATTGGTACAGACGGCACATGAAGATGGATGCCAAGATTCAAGGCCCGTTGACATCAATAACCAGCGAAAAAGCAATATGGAATTGGGGACCAGACCAACAGGATGCATTTGTCAAAATAAATGAGCTACTTTTGAATGCCCCAGCATTGACTGTACCAGATTATAATTTGCCATCTATTCTTTATACAGATGCCTGCGATACCAATATTGGAGCAGTACTTACGCAGCAAGGACCAGAGAGAGAATATCATGTGACTGCGATCAGCAGATCATTAAACGTACATGAGAGAAATTACACCACCACGGAAAAGGAGTGTCTGGCAGTCATTTGGGAGTACCAGAAGCTAAGAGGCTATTACGAGGAGTACCCGTCGACAGTTGTAACAGACCACGCTAGTCTGAAAAGGCTACAGAATGTCAAGAATCCGCGTGGGAGATTAGCAAGGTGGGTCTCTGAATACTCTTTATGGAAAGTAACTATTGTCCATAGACCAGGTATCAACAACGAAGCAGCCCATGCCCTGTCGCGAGCTTATGAGGACATCGAACCAACTGAGAAGTTAGCCAATAGGGTTAAAGACATCCAAGTACAGTGGTTTGATCGAAAATTGAGTGAGGTTAAGGCCACCCCAGGACGTTTTCCTCAATGAAAAGTAGTGGATGGCGTACTATATTATTATCGACCCAGGCATCAAAACCAATTATTCACGACTGCGCCAGAAAATTGGAAGGAGGTAGTCAAACCAGAAAGGCGCATAGCCATTATCTCCAAGGCGCATGACGAGAAGATATCAGGACATGGAGGGATAGCTAAAACATATCACCACGTAGCTAGCCATTATTATTGGCCCACCATGTACTTTGACGTATCACGATATGTGAGTGAGTGTGAAACATGTAAATTACACAAACCAGATACCAATCCACCAGAGGTGTCACCAGGACATAGGCCCATCACGGAGCTATGGGAGAGTGTATCAGTAGATACAGTAGGACCACTTCCTAAGTCAATTGGAATGAAGACACATTTATTTGTGCTATGTGACGCGTACTCTCGGTATCTAGAAGTTCAACCAGTGTCTGAACCAACAGGGAACAAAGTAGTATTTTTCCTGAGGACAGTATTCAACAGATGGGGTTACCCAAGAGTCGTCATCACTGACAATGGGACTGAATTTGTCAACTCAGCAGTTGCTGAATATTTACAGACACATGACATCATACACGAACTCACACCAACATATCATCCACAGGCTAACCCTGTGGAAAGGATAAACAGAAATTTAAAATTATTAATCAAAACTTTTCTTTCAGATAAACATACTAAATGGGACCAGAGCTTGCAAGAACTTGTTTATGCTTATAATACATCTGTTAACAGCTCATTATCAGTCAGCCCGGCGTACCTGAATTTCATTCGAGACCCAAGGTACCTAGATTTACACCAGTGGGGGGAAAGTTTTGACAGAATTACATGACCCAAACCATCGCAGCACAGTACTATCGTTGATTGACGAGCTCAGACATTATATAGAGTCTTTTATGATGAAGGCCCAGTTGAGACAGGACTTACGAGAGCCTGAGCCCAATATTGACATAAACATCGGTACTGAGGTATTTATTAGAAATAAAAAGCTAAGTAAAAAGGTTGATAAATACTCTAGCAAGCTTGCACCTGCAAGGCTAGGACCCTTTTTTGTTCACAGCTTCTATTCCAATAGCCTTGTAAATCTTGTAGACCGCAACAACCAAAACGTAGGTAGATTCAGCATTTCCGATTTAAAAATCCCTAGACGATCTAATAGGCATGGTAAACATAGTGGTGAACTAGCAAAATAAATAAATACTGCTGTGATATATACGTATTGTAACGAATAGACACCATACCTAGTGTAGTTGTACTCTAATATGTAATTCTTCCGCAGAATGAACCAGCTGAGATCGATGCTGACGTCAACCAGTGGAGAGAGCTCCAGCTCTCATACAGATCGAGACCGCACATTACTCCAAAGCCAGCACTTCGCAGGACGCATCGGAGATAAGCAGTCATACTGGTCTAACCCAGTATTCGCCACGCCAGAAGCCTTCCTAGGCTTTGAGATCCCAGTCACCAACCAAATCAGGTTGCTATCAGGCTTCCACCGAAGCAGTTCAAACAACAACGTACTGTTGTACGCGGAGGAAGATTCAGTACTGGCAACACCAGAAGAACCAGTAGAAAAACCAGTTGACATCCCAGATTCAAAGGTGCCATCATTCCCTGTCAGATGTCAATACACAATTGGTAAGAGTGTCAGATCCATGGAGACCAATCTGAGAGAGGTGCAGTCCAATCAGGACTGGAAAGATATCGTACAAAAGATGGCAGCCCAGTTAGCACCAAAGACACAACGTACAGTAGCCACTCAGACGTTGGAAACCAGACTAACTATCGTACCAGACCCCGGGTGCATCAAGTGCAAGAAAGTAGGCCACAGATACACAGCTTGCACCAACGAATTTCAAGGAGACCCGTATTGTACGAACTGCAGAAGAATTGAGCATACTAACAATACCTGCTCATATCAACCATGGTTAGCAGTAGGCTACGAAGCAGTCAGACAGTTCTGCAAAAAGTGTAGGACATAGTACCCATTTGTCAACGACTCCTGCCCAGAGTGCCGTGACCGAGGCCAACTAACGGACGCATCCAGAGGAGCATACCTGATTCTACCACCATAAAGGGACTTGAGAAACTACCAGTGAGTGCAGTGATAATTTAACCAGTACTTTTTAGACAGACAATAGTGTTAAATTCATTGCCAATAATTTATAGTCCTAACGTTCTTTTTATTTTTACATTTAGTCAAAAAAAAGACTGATATTAATAGTACATTAATGTTTATTATAATTTCTAGTAATACCAGTCAGATGAGTCAGTCAATTTAATTTTTTATATAAATAAGTTTTCGTTTTACGTTTAACATAAAACCAGCTACAGTAGCTAGCTGATTCCAATGAGTGAAAAAATTACGATCATTGTTGATTACACAATTAGATGATTGTTACTTTTTTTTATTTTTATTTTTGAGTTATAACCAGTTATATTATTGTTTATTTTTGTTTAATGATTAGATTTGACTCATTATGAATTAACGAGATTTTTGATAACATCAACATACTAATACTCAGTCTACTATTAACGTTTATTTTTCATGTTATTATTTTTAGTTACTAATATTTGCTAAAAGATGTTCAAAAGACTAGCTAAATGTTGTTCACGTTTAAATTTATATCACCAAGATATTATTTTTGTTATCTACTATTTTTGCATTAGATATTAAGGATTTTTGATATACTTGGGTATTGACTAAATATTGTAAAGTGAATATCCAAGAGGTACCACAGTATGAATGGTTTATTTTTGTTTTGTGTGACTATAACCAGGAGTCAATCGGTTTCAAGTTCGATTTTTACCCCAGGTTAAAGTCAAGCAGGGTGGTGTTACGATGCTGACGAGCACCGTAGTTCAGCTCCACTCGGGAGACTACGGCAACGCAACAAAATGGCGACCGAAGTGTATATAAGCGCGGGAATACGCGCGGGCAATAGCTTAGATCATCTGACCATCATCGATATCAGATCTATTGAGGAAATACGCATCTAGCGACCAATTTGGTCTTGTATTACCTCGAGCAATTGGAATCATTGAGACCCAACTTTTTGCCAGTTTTTGTGACAAAACTGTTTGATAGGGTTTTGAATCAATGATCTCCAATTGCGGCTCATTAACAGTTTGCCTATTTCTTTAAATAGTTTGATATAGTTTGCCTATTACTTCGAAATAGTTTGATACACTTCCGATCGCCCCGAGTTTGCCTATCTCCTATAAAATAGTTTGAATAATATTATCACGGTTTAGTTAATAACCGGTAACTCTTATCAATCAGTATCATGTAAAATACTGATTGACTCCTAGTTTCGAGTGAATGATATCAGTTCGGTACCAGTAGTATTAATAATTTATTTTATCTATTTTGGTCAATAAAATAAATTATTCAAATATAAATTCAGTGTGTTCTTTATATTTGTGCTACTACACTCCAATCCAGTAAAGATAGAGTATATTTACGAGGACAAACAACTCCAGACCAGATCCGCTCCAGTCCAAGCAGGAAGCGTCCACTATCTCCAGGAACCGGCATATTAGATCGACTACATTAAGTATTGGTGTCGTAAGTTTAGTTGTAAGGCCAGTTCGAGGTAATATAGTTTGAGTTAGAAATAATATCCTGATTTAGCCGAGGTGAATCCACGATATTTAAAACGAGACCCTGAAACCATTGCTAATCCACTCCCAAATAATACTCATTTATCTCTCAGAGATTAACATCCATTTCCAGAGTAATCAAATCGTTTCAACATAAATAGTAATTTTCAACGATTTAAAATGGCCTATGTTGCCCCTAAAGTTAATATATTAGGAGTTATGGCAACTTTCTGTATTTCAAAGATTAAATTATAATTTTCAATGATTTAGAAAGGCCTATTTTGCCCCCAAAGTCTCAATTTTTTTAGTTATTGGCACTTTCATCATTCAGAAAAATAAATTACAATTTTCGACGATTTACAGAGGCCTATTTTGCCCCTGAAGTTGTTATTTCCCTAGTTATGGGTACTTTAATGATCCAAAAACGTGAGTTATAATTTTCGATAGTGTAAAATGGCCGATTTTGCCCCTCAAGTCATTAATGTAGGACCCATAGCCCCTTTTATGATTCCAAAACGTGAATTATGACTTTCGTTAATTTAAAATGGCTTATTTTTTCACGAAAAATATAATTTTAAGATTTAAGGCCAGTATAATAATCCAGAAGCATAAATCATCATTTTCAACAGTTGAAAAATGGCGCATATTGCCCTTTCAGTAATTATTTTTAAAGTTGTAGCCAATTTCAGGATTCCAAAACATCAATTATGATTTTCGACTAGTTTAAATGGCTTATTTTACCCGTAAAGTCAATATTTCAGAAGCTATGGCCACTTTTATGATTCAGGAATATAGATTATAATTATTGACGAGATTAAATGACCTATTCTGCGCGTATAGTCGTTAATTTACGAGTCATGGCCACTTATATTATTAAGAAAATATATTTTATAACTTTTGACGATAAAAAACAGTCATGTATTGCCCCTAAAGTCATTATTTTAGAAAATATGGCCTTTTTGAGGATTTTAGAACGTAAATTATTATTTTCGACGATTTAGAAATGCCTATCTTGACCCTAAAGTCATTATTTCAGGAGTTATGCCTACATTTATTATTCTAAAATATAGTTTCTTATTTTAGACGAGTAGTATGGGGCGCTCAGAGCGAGTCACAACAAACCCTCACTCCGCGGCCACTGGCGCCAGACCTTTTCCTCACCCCTCAGCGGGGGG
>JZSA01006211.1:0-19270 GCA_000956155.1 Cotesia vestalis
TATATATATATATATATATATATATATACGATATAACGCGGGCTTGTCGGCACGATAGCGTCTACAATTCTCATCGGATTTTAATGAATCTAAATATATTCATTCTATGGCTAATTACGAAGGTCGAGTTCTAATTTGAGCCCATTCGGTCTATTAGTTTAGAAATTATAGCATTTTAAAATTTGGTAAATTCGAAAATTGCTTTTTTTAGCTGCTTCTTTCTCAAATAACTTTTAAACGGATTGAGATATCCGATTCTGATTAATTGCATCTTAAAGCTGACGAAATAAACTTTAATTTACATATTCGCACACATCCCTGGACTGATAAAAATTGTCTGTTCTGGGATGTTTTCTATGAAATTTTTTAGTAGATTTCATAAAAATCTAACTATTGCATTTGTCCTCATGACGGAATTTTCGAAAAATTCTGCTACATTCTGCCTCTGCTCGTCGAGCTGAATCAGAAAATACATATGGTTCAAATGTTTATATATGTATGTATTTATATGTATATATATATATACGATATAACGCGGGCTTGTCGGCACGATAGCGTCTACAATTCTCATCGGATTTTAATGAATCTAAACATATTTATTCTGTGGCTAATTACGAAGGTCGAGTTCAAATTTGAGCCCATTCGGTCTATTAGTTTAGAAATTATAGCATTTTAAAATTTGGTAAATCCGAAAATTGCTTTTTTTAGCTGCTTCTTTCTCAAATAACTTTTAAACGGATTGAGATATCCGATTCTGATTAATTGCATCTTAAAGCTGACGAAATAAACTTTAATTTACATATTCGCACACATCCCTGGACTGATAAAAATTGTCTGTTCTGGGATGTTTTCTATGAAATTTTACTTTTGCAGTCGTTTTGATATGAAATTAATATTTGTCGTCATTTTTAGTAGATTTCATAAAAATCTAACTATTGTATTTGTCTTCATGACGGAATTTTTATTATCATTACTATTTATACAAACGGTACTTAGCCAGTAGTACATTTAGTTATTACAAAGATTTCCACATCACCTATGAGGTACTTTGTAGTGAGATGCGTTACCTTTCTTTAACGTGGCGGGTCCCCAGTAGGCCTTTACCACGTAGAGAAGAGAGATGGGGGCAAAAATGCAACTCAAACGAATAAATTTAATAAAAATGATTAAAAGCTCATGAGTAAGAGAGTGTTCGCGATACTAGATTAGAGCTATAATATTAGTAAGAGAGTAAAACCAATAACAGACTCTATATATTACACGACAACTACCTTAAGACTAGTAATTGATGAAATAACGAGCAAATGATTTTGCCCCACCTCACTCATCTCTAATATTTATGTCTTTTCTTTATTCATTTCTTTTTTCTTTAATTATTTATTAAAGTATCTATTTTTTTTTTAAGTATCTAGATTGTCTTTTTCTCAAATTATTTATTCCTTTAAACTCTATAATCTGAAAGTTAATCATTATTATTTAATAATAAATGTTCCGGAAAAAATATGTGGTAATTAAAAAAAATCTTAAATATTGTATTTTAAATCATTTAAGAGAACCATCGTCGCTGTAAGTTATTAATATTATGATCAATAAAATTTAAATTCTTGATTTTTCTTATATCTTCAATAAACTGAGTTAAGTTGATAATTTTATTCTTATATCGACAAACAAGATAATGAGTTAGATCCATCCAAATTATTGTTAATATTTTAGATGTATTTATCGTAGCAAGATCTATTGTTATAACACTCATAAGTTTTTGACAAATACCGTTAATACTAAATGAAACGATTTTAGTTTGTAAAGCCTGACTAATTGCGAATAAAGTCCCTTCATTACCCCAAATTTCTTTAGCAGCAATCATTCTAAAAAAATCATCTATATTTGGGCTTTCTATTACATCTTCTCTTTCATTACCCGTTCTTACTTCAATCTCTCCTACTGTGCATAATCTTTCGTAAAAACTTAAATTCATTGTTACTTGATGAATAACAAAAATTTTAACTTCGTAAAATCTTCTTTCGTCATTTAAAATAATCTCAGCAAATGTTCGAAACAAGCAGTTTCCATCACCGCAAACGTTATCAAGAAAAAAATTATTTAAAATAAAGTTGGGAAATCGTCCTTCACATAATTTGCTTTTCCGAGGCCAGGTTTTATGATCTATATCTTTCAAGTAAATTTCAAATTTATTTTTTATGTTGTCACAAATTTCTAAAATAACTTTTTGGTTATCTTGAATAATATTCAAAATTTCACTTAAAGATTTGCAGCTATGTATTTGAACACTTTTGCAGTCGTTTTGTCCTTAATGACAAATTTAGCTATGAATTCTATTTTCAGAGATAATTTTAAATTTTTGAAAAAATGCACTTGTAGATTTTTTAATTTCTTACACGCGCATTTTTTCATTTTTATGATATGAAATGTTCTTATGAAATCTACTTCCATTTCGGCTGCCGAATGGCACTTTTTTTAAATAAGGGTACCGAGTCGAATAAGAGACACCAATATGCATTAAAATTCTTGCACTAACAGTAACGCAGAAACTTAGCATGTGCTTCTATAGTAATCATTCTTTGTCTTGTAGTTGATAAAATGCACTGCTAAAAAGTGTCATGCATTTCCGTCATCAATTGCAAGACAGAGTTTCGTAACTTTGTAAAATTAGTATCGGACAACAAGTTTTACGTCGTATGTAAAATTTTTATGAAATTCTATAAAATTTCATAAAAAAATTCTTCCTCGGGATACTCCAATCTAAGTACATTAGGAGCCCAGAGGAGTCAGGTTTGATTTCAGCACACATCCATGATTTTTTTACGTTAGATACGAACGTTCCAATTAGTTTCGGAATGAATAATTACAATTCGGAATTAGAAATAATCAAAGATTCCCAAAATTTTTAATTTTTTCTAAAAAAAATTTTTCATCATTTAAGAATGAAATTACACAAAATTTTATAAAATTATATTAAATTTCAACAGTTATTTCATGAAAAAATTTTTTTCTGGACTTGTACATATAATGCGGGCTTCATGATGCCTGTACAATAAATAAAAATACATAAGCTTAGTATATAAATAATACATTTCAATACTGTAAAAGTTTCTTACTATTCATGGATACAATTATTTTCCAACATTTAGTAATTTTTTTTTATTTTCAAGTAAATTTGTCTCTATTAATTGCAAATTAAATTGTTCATTTGAAAATATTCGCACATGGCAAATAAAAGATTTTTAAATTTATACACTGCCGTATACGTCATCATATATATAAAAAATAAATAAAATGAAGACTATAATGATAATCTTAATATAGTTATTTGTACTTTAAGAAGTGAATACTATATGAAATGATACAAATAATATTAAAACTCAAATTAATATTTATTGTCAAAAATACAAATGCTATCCGAATTAACTTCTTTTCTATCAAATTGAAAATATAAAATCATTATAACCTTATTGTTAATCTTAAGAGATATTTACTGTCAACATTGTATTTTTAAAAACTTTATAATTTAAATAAATTACTATCAAAGTTTACAATCGTTTTAATAGTATTTATTTATTTATTGTTTGAAGTATTATGAATGCAGAAATTACAATACCATTTCATACTCCAAGAAAACCATAAGGTTGTCGTAAATGTTATTGTTAAGATTAACATCTTCATCTGAAATACAAAAAAATTTTTATAATAAATGGAACATATTGAACTTATTCAGTAGAAACAATTATATACACACTTGCAAAATTTTCAAAGTTGATAAAAGCTGTCAAAAAATTACGTGCACAGGCTAAAAAATTAGGAATATCTATAAGTCTTGCCTCGTATACATTCCATGCAGCTTTTATTTTTTGATCACGATCTACATCCTCTAAAGGCCGATATGCTCTGGTTATTGGATCCCCATTTACGATCGTTGCTATTTCATTTGTTGTAACTGCTTGGAGCCGAGTAAGAGTTTCTAAAAATTTCCAATGTTATTTGATAATTACAATAACAATTTTTATTTTTATAAATAGAATTTTGTTTATTTTTTACATGTGATTTTAACAGAATACATTTTCGAGTCCTACAAAGTCTTATTGCTCAATGACTGTACGGAATAAATTTATCAACTGCCTTTTCTTTAGCGTAACAAACGTTACATACTAAATAAATACTGAGAATTTAAGAATTCCACTTGAAATGTATTTACTTCTTAACATTTCGAAAGTATAACAATTACTCAACCAATAAAAGATACTAAAATCTGAACAAAATTATAAATAATATCGCGATGCTACTAAAAAAATTTCCAAATTGTATATAAAACACTTTATTAGCACTATGATATATTAACTAAAAAATTCCTGTTGTGTTATAAAATATATCTGTGATAACTACCACATTTATTTTAATTGTGTTAATCACATTAAGTATTATTTATAAAAAAGTAATTTTTTTATTTTCACGTATTCTTACCGGTAAAATTCCATATAGAAGGGTGATCTCCAAATCGAATATTTGCTTTCCGATGGAAAGTTTCTGACAGGTTGTTTGTTCTGTCGATTAAAGTGAAAACACTCCATAGTGGAGGTGGAGTATTTATTATCCATTGGTTGTAGAAGTATACAATAAATGGTCGCAGTGTTGCCAAAATATCTGCGGGAGTATTCATCAGTAACCAATTATACCCTATTGTAATATCATCCGCTGGCAATAACGCTAAAGCCATAAATTTACGAACAAGGATTCTGCAATACTTCCAGGTTGCAACGGTTCTTAGGATGCCTAACGTTTTTAATTTTCTCATTAAAGCCTGGTGTCATGAAAAATAAAATTTCACATTAACAATTATATATAAAATTTTTTTTTTTAGTAGTCTGTCGCATAATTTAAATTTCTGCATAACATTTATGTCAATAATGAACGATAGTTTAAAAGAACGATATATGTAGAATATGTTTTAGTAATACAATGTAATGTTCTCGTAATAATCAATTTTAAATGTTTCTTTTCTGACAATTAGAATTAACTATTATTGTTCAATTTTTTTTACTAATACAATATTTTAAGCAATAAAGAAATTAACATATTGAATTAATTACCTGGCAATAATGGAAAAAACAGCCAGCATGAGTCGTTTCAGGATACACTCTCCTGATTGCAACCCTTAATCCTGTTTCAAAATCTGTCATTATTACGTTTGGGTTTATGTGTGGAGCCACAACATCTTTAAAATACTGTAATCCGGCCTGGTATGTAACAGCTGATTTTCTAGTCATCAACATCCAGCATATTGGCAGAGCCTAAGCGAATAAAAATAAATTACTACGCAAGTTACATACATGATTACATCGTTAATATTCAATTATTTGGTTTATATAATTAGTAAATTAATTTTGATTTGACGGAAATAAACTTTGTAAGAAGAAAAAAAGCAGTAATCCTTAAGATACATCTTCATCGCATTTTAAAAATTTGTGTAACAAATATTCACAGCATCCACTATTTTATTACAACAATTATTGTCAAATTTTATTTGCGTTAATACTCACGTTATTCTCAATCAAAGCGTTTATCGTGAAAACTTGATATATTTTTGGTTTCCTCGGCGTAATTTTAAAAGTACCATCCATATATAAATTATTTGTTGTAATTGACGTTACGAAATTCGGTTCATAAAATAAAGTTAAATGATCACCATTGATATCTTCTAATGTTACCACACTGAGTTGGCCTTGCGGATACGATATAAGGTACAAATATTCCGGCATATACAGTAAATTTACAAACTGTATTAAATCTCTTGGAATCGGCGGACGAGGAGGTCGGTCACGGCGCCGCCAATTAGCCATCACTGGTTGCATTTTCGCCCATGAATATATAATAGCGGCTTCATAATGTCTGTTCAATAAATAAAAATGTATAAGGTTAATATATTCATAATATTTATAAAAAACAGTAAAAATTTTTTACTGCAGGAATTAAATAAGTTTCTAACATGAAATACAAGTTTTTTGGTTAAGTGAATTTATCTCTATTAATTGTGATTTAAATTGTACTTACATCATACTTAAGTGATCATAGATAATTCTTAATGATAGATGAGGTGTTGAAATCGTACTATTGTACAATTCTTCTTGAAACGGATAAAACTTCTGCAGTTTCGGGTTTTGTTGATGAGTATGGTCGTGGGACAGGTATAATTGGCCGTTCACTACTTTACCGTGAGCATTACAACCGAGAGAAACACGTTCGTGGCACCTGACATACCTAAAATATTGGATATAAGTAAAACAATGAAAAATTAATATAAACTAGTAGTAATGAAAATGTAGAGGATTGAAAAGGAAGACTAAATCAATCAATCCCATCAAGCAGTCATGACAGCGCTCACCTACCAACACCATAGCTAGCTAATTTACGATCAGTCGTTTTTTCAGTATGTACATCTGATTTTTTAAACAATCCGAATTCCATATTGATGTACATAATATTTTTGATATTGTGGAAATAAAATTTAATTTTTTGTCATAATGTATTATATTATTAAATACATATAAAATGTAATAATATTTCGAAAAACAAATGGAACACTACTTTACGTAATTAAGTGAAAAATATTGTAATACTGAAATTAGCTGATATTTCGGAATTTATTTATTTTTATCCGAAACAATGACTTTGGTTAATGAGTGTTAACCAGCTTCCGAATCATAAAATTTTACCTGACGGCTGCGCGAGTTTGGTAACAGTGATAACCAAATCCATTAAAAATTCTATCCGGCAGTTTCACAGTGAGTTTTTTTCCATGATGAAAAATTTTTTTTGACATATTGTCATGTGTTTATACACGCAGATACTTCAAGATGATCGGAAACACTAAGCCTGAGTGCAGCGCACTTCTACACGCACCCAGACTTTGGGTAAAAATGACCCCTTCCATTGGAAGATCAGCCAAGGGCGTGGCTTCTTCTAGCGGCTAAAGTAGTTACAACTGCAGTTACTACTACTGTAAAATTTTTAATTGCAATATAAAGAAATCGATGAATGGAAAATGTATATTGTAAAAATTTCAATAATAATTATTATTATTTAATAATTAAAATTATTAACTGTTAACTTAACATAATCTATTTATCAATGTTAACAAGTAGAAGAAATATTTAAAGTATTTCCAAGATATTATTTGATTTTAAATGTTTAAGTTACGATAATGTAGTGATCTGTTAAGTTAATTAATTTTTCTTTTCGTGTAATAAAATTTTTTTCGGAAATGAAATTATATTTTTATTATAATATTTCTAATATAACTATCAAACAATTAGACCTTCAATTTATTATTTTAAGGCTGGGCAAAAATGATCAAGGTTCTTTGAGGAATTCTATTTTTCTAATTACGTATTCATTAAAATTATAGAATAAAATTAAATTAAAAAAAAATAATAAACGACAAATGATTGTAGGGGCTTTATAATAGTTCTTTTATAAGTTCTCTAGAAGGAGTAATTATAAAAGTGCAATTGATTGTTGCAAATGTTTTTACTATACAGCCTATCAGTCACTTTGTTATTGTTATGTCTTATCATTCTTTATTCTGTCTAAGCTCTTATGTAAATAACAACTTTATTAAATTAAAAAAATTTGAGACTTTTCGGTTGTAAACTTTTATCCCTTTTTTACATTTTTATAAAAAAACCCCAGTTGTAACGCAACTTATTAACAATCAATTTTTCAAAACGTACAGAATAAATTATTTTAAAAGTTTGAATTTAAATAGTGTATAGAAAGTCGAAATATAATGTCTATAAAAATGTAAACATTCATTGTTAAACTTCAGTAGTTGATGAATATAATTAGTAATTCTTCAATCTTTAAGTTGAAAATAAAAAAAAAAAAAATATTTTAACTCAGTATCTGTTTCTGCGTCTAACAACAGTCAGTGTTTTTTTTTTTTTTTCTCGGATATCACTTGCTTAAGACCGCGTAGCGTTATAGATAATTAGTACAGGGTAGTGCTGCCGTCTTTGAGCCCCAATAGCGCCATATTTGCCCCATCAGTTTCCTCGGGTATGTGTTCACTTGAATTTAGTCATATCGAAGCAGAGGTGCTGTACGGATGCAAAGTTCTCAGGTATTACGAGATCAGTAGCAAGGTTTTGAAAAGTGCTTTTACACGATACGTCTAAATACGCAAGTATGTATAAACAATTTATTTTTCTATTTATGTGATAGTAGTATAAGTTAAATGTAATTTTCTATTTTTATTTAAAATTTGAGTCATAGAAAAAAAAAATATTTCTTTTGGTAAATATAAATGTTATGATGTTTTTTTTTTTTTTATTTTTTTATTTTTATTTTTTTTTTATTAATTAAAAATGTTAATAAATCGGAATTTATTATGCAAATAATTTAATTTTTCAGTAACAAATTGAAAAAATTTTAGTAGACAGTAAAAACTAGAAAAAATTAATATTTTATTATTCTTATTTTTTAATAATATTTAGACAAAAATTTTCTACATAATAGTACTAGATTAATGAAATATTTTCTTTTTTAAATAGATTAATAATAATTGAACTTGTTTGTAGAAAAATTTTTAACTTTAGTTACAGACAATTGAAAATCTGCAATTATCATACATAATAGAAAATAATTATAAAATTTTAAATGCCGACGTTACTAATTTTATCTCAAGTATATATGTAATGAAAGAAATTGCATATTTATTAACATTAGCGTGAATTTTTTACACATGTAAATTTTCTTTAAAAAAGTTGGCTTGAACTTTTTTTTCGAGCTTCTTATGTTATGCGAGAGGGTATAAAACTTAACGGGTTGTTAGCGGGCGATTTGCTCATAGGACTACCAACAAAGGGCTAGCAGAGCTCCTGAGTCAAAGAAAGTTGAAAAGTTGGTTAAGGAACATGAAACAGTTGAGTCGCGAGTTCGTTCAACATGATAAACCTTTTCCCTCTCCTCACTTCTCTATGCCGCCCTGAGACCGCAGTCATAATACTCACAATGAGATTCAACTGTTTTTAAATGCCAAAAGTTGCAAGAGTGAAAATAATTTTTTTTATCTTAGATAATCGAGAAGATACTTTTAATTATATACTTTATTTTTAAAGTTGAAATTTTCTATTTCTATAATAAGAAGTTTTAATACTTTAATCATTTTTATTGTTTTACAGACGATAAATAACATAAAAATTTACTACAGCCAAATGACTTTTTTCTTTTAATCTTATGTTGAAGGTCAACGAATGTGATAGAAAAAGAAAGATATTTTAAATTCGTTTTTAGTTTTAAAGTAACTTCATATTTTGATGGATCAAACAAACGCATACTGAATGTGTACCACTTGCCCCAGCTAAAACACAGTTCTTCGGTCGTAGTGAAGCAAATGACGAAAATCCTATGGTTAAGTTTGGATGAATTTGCTTGAATCTTTCATAGATTTCTTTCAAATTAAATAAGATCAAACGTTTTTGCTCTTTAGACTTTTCATTATTCTTATCACGTACAGTTATACAATCTCTTTGGCCCGGCATCAATCTACTGATTTCATCATCTTCATAAAAACTTTTAACAGCTTCAACGATTTCTGTTTTCAACTGACGTCCATTTTCTTGTTTTGGAGCCTTCGCCAATACTCCATGTTGTTTCCTCAGTGCTTTAGCTTTTTTTACAAGATATTCACTACATTCAAATTCCGACTGTATTTTAGAAATTGTCCACTTTTTTGGTAATAAACTTAAAATTTCATACTTCTCATCAAATGTTGTAGAAATTTTAAATTTCATTTTTAATTCATCAATCAACTCTAAATAGTCTGCATTATAACAAATCCGAACAAAAACAGTTTCACTGTAAAAAAATCGCGCCAAGTCAACGTTCATAAGACTATTAAGAAAAAAAAATTTTATTTCTTTACAAAAAAATATAAAATAAAAAATTAAAAAATCCAAGTAACCGATATGGTTGTATATGATTTTCGAAAATTGAAAAAAATTTTTTTGTAAATTTAAAAATTAAAAGAAACAATTTTGGAACGTATTTAGTGTGCGTAGTTACGAAATATTTCACTTTTTATGAAATTCCTAAAATGTATCTACTAGGACACTTAAAAAAAATTATTGTGAAGGTGTAAGTTTTAGTGATTATAAATAAATTTAAAACGAATAGAAAAATCAACTACTTTCATTTATAAAATAAGAAACCCTTAAAATAAGCAGCCCAATCCATCCTACTCCATCCGCTCCGAGAAACGATCGAAGGGCCCAATGAAAAGAAAAGGCGCTGAGAGCAGCCCCTGGAATCACGGATCCAGTGATTACGAATAATTCAACAAGTAGTGAGTACACCTATCTGCATAAAAATCCGTCAGTCTCAAACGAAGGCGTCGTAAGTTCGAACCTCGAAAACGTTCCACATAAATAATTAAAACAACGGAATTAAAACCTCCGTTGCGTATTCTTTAATTCGTTAGTCCAAACCTCCACCGTTTACGCTACCGCTCTAAAACGCCCTTGGACATAACACGGAATAATCACGAGATAGTAATAAATTGGAATTAATTATTGCTAGAAAAACTTACTTCAGTAGATTATTAGTGCGAACTTCAATTCCAATTATTATGTCAACTAAATCATTACGATGTTCCTCCGTAAGATTTCGATTTGACTTATAATAATTTAATACAGCAATTCCTAAAGCGGATGTTTTCAAGGCTTCAATAACATTGACTATTGGAGTTGATGGTATTACTACTATATCAGTAGCATCGATCAACGAGAAATCAAGTTCGTCTGGTATAAGTCAGAATTCAGTGATGATATTGATGTTTTCAGCCGTAGTAGTATTCAAATAAGAGTTTTAATCTATGAAAAAACAATACCCACGTTAGAAAAAATAAAATGATTCTAACTAAATTAAGTAAATATTTATATATCCATTTAGATTTTCATTAATTGAATAATTCTATAAATTACCTGAACTTTCAATGTCATCAATTAAGTTTAAAGAATCAATGCTGTTTCTCCGATCAACTACTTTAACCTATAAACAGAAAAGTGAATATTTAATTGAATTGAAAAGAAATTAACAGTACTGAAACAAATAACTAATGTTAGGTGTTCCTACGGGTTGATGGACAAAAGTATCACTAAATTCCACCTTCCATTTGGACCAGAACTTGATTTGAGGGCCAGCTTTTTGAATAATTGTTTTTATTACCTCTTCTGTTAAATAAGCAAAAGCTGCTTTATCAATTTCTTCATCTAAATATAAATTTTAACAAATACTTATTATTAACAGAATTCCGTCAAAAGAAAATACAGAAGTGATTCTACAATTAACAAACGTCTGACAATGTTTCGGTCCAATTGAAAAATTACTTATGTTAAACTAAATTTTTTTTTAATCTTACTCATAATTTTTACCTTTGTCAAACAATTATTTTATTTTATATTAATTTTTTGAAATTTAATTTAGCAGATATTTGATTATTTTAAGAAATTTTTTAATAAATAAATTATAGCAAAAAAAAATGAGGAAAAAAAATTGACATGTAGAAATTTAAAAAAATTAATAATCCAATTTTCAAAAAATAATTTTTTGGAATAAAGTTGTTTGTTAAATAAAATTGAAAAATTATCAAGTGACTGCTAACTTTAATGCGATATTAATCTTGTACTTATAAAAAACTCATAAGAGTTGTCAGATATTTGTTTATAAAAATTTTTAAAAATTAATATCAAAATTGTTCCTGGTGACTCAAATATGTTATTTTTTTTTATTTTATTTATTAAAAAATAATGATTAAAGATTAATGTTCGGATGTTACATTTATTATAATAAAGGTTAACCTCGGTTGACAATGTGTTTAAATCTTACAATATCATAAAATTACATACCTTCGAACACTTGATGATAGGATGACAAATTCCACTTGGTTAATTTATTTTTCACCCACGGATCCATAAATTATTATTTTTAATGTCAATTATATAAATATTTTTTTAACGCTCTGGAAAACGATGTTTAGGTTAAAGGTATAAACACGGTATATAAACACGGGGAAAAAAAGAGTGAAATACGCGCTGAGTTTTATGCGGGAACTTTTTTTACTATACTCTCTAGACTTGCAATAGTATCGTACGGAAAATGTAAGTCACTCACTTAAACAGAGTATTGCGATAATACTTAAACTTTTTTATCATATTCGCAATACCAATTGATTAAGAAAGTGTATACCAATAGGACTTAAACTTTTTTTTCAGTGTAGGTATTCGTCCCAGTCAGAGAAGGATTCGACAAAAACTCGGAGGTATTCGACGAGAGTTTGATGGCTCTTCTCTAGGGATCCGTTTGCTTGGGGATAATACCCGGAGGTTGTTACTCTTCTTATTTTTAAGACTTCCGACATTTTTGCTAGTAGTTTCGAGGTGAATTACTCCCCTCTGTCTGATAGGATTGTCCTGGGACATCGGTATAGGCAAATGTGTTGTGTGATCAGGGCCTCTGCGATAGTTTGAGTCCTGATGTCTGGCACGGCTATGTGCCGCGTAATGTTTTGTAAAATTATCTTGGATGGTGAGTATGTGCATGTTGCCTTTTGCCGTCATGGGTAGTGGACCTACGGTGTCAATTGAAATTTTCTCAAACGCGTCAGAGGGTGTCGGTTATGACCATGAGTTGTTTAGTTTTGATTCGAGATAACTTCTTTTGTTGACACGTATCGCATCTCAAGATGTATTGATAAATTTTTTCTTTTATCCCGGGCCAATAGAATTTGTAACTTTCCGCTAAGAAAATCGAAGATTTTCAAAAATCAAGAAGTTATTGGTTTCACCCCGTTTTGAAAAAGTCGAGTTTTCATCAGATCTCGACGTTTTGACCAATGCCGAGAACATCGCTCGATTTGAGATGGATTTGTATCAAGCTACCCGGCGTCAATTTAGAAAACTAAGTTTAATTTATTCAGACGTAGCAATTATGTAAGTAAAAAATGTAATGGTTGTAATCTTAAGCTGTTTGAGAAAGCGTTTTCAGCTTTTCATTTGCAATTATAAAATTTTATCGTTTTTGTGGCAATAAATCAGAATTGTTTTTCTACTATAAGAACGTTTGAAAAAAAATTTATAATACTTTTAACAGTGATACATTTATAAACAAAAAAAATGAATTTAGTTCAAAAGAGAAAACCTTGAACCAGGAACATCATTTTGAAGAGTTTGATTAGAGTTTCTTGAACTAAGAAGTTGTTTTAGGATAAACTAAATTTGACTTGATTCAAGAATTTTTCTGCTTGATTTAAGATAATCAGACTCTTCAAAAAGGTGTTCATGGTTCTCGATTTTTTTTCTTTAATTAAGTTCATTTTCGTTATCAGTGTATAAATAAAAAATAACAACGTTACATTCATTGAATATACTGACATACTTTAAGTAAACTTCATAGGTCAAAGTTTAAACTATTATAGTTGAATTTGTTTGTAAGATAAAAAAAAAAATTAATGAAAAAAATTAACTGATAAAATTAAGTTTTTTACTATTATAATAAAATTTGTTGCATAAGTTTTAATTTATATCATTATTTTTTTTGTAGGCATGATGAAGCGGCTGAATTGCGACCGTTTCAATTGATACGAAATAAAATGGAATCCTGGCGGTCTAATATGAGATTACCGATGACAATAACGCTTGATTTGTTTTATAATGATTTGCAAACTCAAGAATACCAATTCATAACCCGACATGATCATGGGAAAGTCGACGTAAAATTTTTGAGAAATGCTGAAAATGGATTTGACTCTATAATATTATTTGATCAGTATATTATAGATACAATTTCTACTGAAAAATTGTATTTTGAATCTTCTAAAGTAGTTCCGGAAGATATTGATGCTGTGCAAACAACGGTAATTGCTTCGTTGCATGCAGATCATGTAAGTAATAACCAATTTTTCAATTGTAGTTGTTAATTGCACGCCTCATAAGCTCTATTCTCGACATTTCAAAAAAAGCAGTTTTCTCGAAATTGAAATTGATTTTTTGTTATTTATATTGCACTTACAGGTTAATTTGAGTACACTAATATCAAGTCAAATAATTTTTAAGGCACATAAAATATATTTCAATAACAATTTTTTTGTTTAACATAGTAAATAATAACATTAAACATGATATTTTCTGGACGTCCGTGTATGGATGGGTGTATGTGGCATCAAAATTGGTCGAAAAAATGATCGTACCGGAATAATTTTTTTTTAATTATCTTAAGTAACACACGACAGAATTTCTTAGTTAATATGAGCGTTCAATTCACTGTCGTTAAATTATTATTTATAAAAAACTAATATATGACTGTTGATTTTTTTGTATATTTATCTATACATTTTTATTAAAGTATTATTTTTCCTTACCTTAGAGTTATGGCGCCACTAAGCCATAACAAAGTTTTCTATTTTTTATTATTTTGTTTTTTATCTTTTATTTTAATCAATTTTATTGTGAAAAATGAGATTATGAGGCGTGCACTTTTGAATTTTCCAAACTTTTTTTAAATATTCTTTAAATCTTATAAAATAATCATAATTTATGTTGTAGGTAATACCAATATTTTTCATTTTCTTCATCGTAAAGACAGACGAGACATGGACACGTACCCTAAGTGAAGTAAAGAGATTGGTAAATAATAGACAAGACCCTATAAAAATTTATACGGAATTTGATACTGATTTAGACTCAGCGATTAGTGTTGTTTACCCTGGTGTGGAGACTAAAAAAACCCTAATCTCACAATGTAAGGTAAATTTCATATAATGTCTTGGGTAAGATATTATAAACAATCAAATGAAGCTGTATATTAATAAAACCAATGTTGGTAAAATTAATTAATAATAGAACCATTGATATTTAAATATATTAATTCCAGGTTCTTGTAAATACTGCAGCTCAATTTAACGTGAACTTGGAAAATGAAGCAACGTTATTAATTTTTGCTAAAATTGTCGCTTTGACACTACTACCTGCGCATGACATCGTTGAAACTTATTATTGGATCGTGGAATCTATGAACGATGCCCAATTTAGAGAGTTTCGTGACTTCATAGATAATTATTACGAAGTCTGGTTAAATAATATAACACCGAGCAAATACTCTTGCTATAATGATCAGCTGCAGCTAATAAAAAATATGGAATTAATATTAAAAAATATGGTGCATAGTTTACGTCAAAAAAAAATCTGGGACTTTTTAGGTAAGTATCCACAATATCCATTGTTAACAACTACATACTATAAAATAACTTTAAAAATAACTTCCAGAATACATTGTTAAGTCATTTGGACAGAGTCATTTTCATCTTGGAAAGTTATTACGTGATGGCCAAATGAATTTTATCAGGAATAAAATGAAAAATTTGTTCACCGGGCAAAAAAATTTCTCAATGATGATGAGCGACTGGCGAGCGACCAACATCGGTGTAATGAGCAAAGAATTATTCTTAAGGCGTATTGGGACTTCATTAAAAACGGTTTTAGGTGATTTAATAATAAGCGGTATTGATCTTCCTTCAACTTTGAAGCTGCCATCAGTTCCTGATAGCCCGGAACCAGGTAAAAACTTTGAAACAAAAAAATAAAAATTAATAACAAATTTACTAATCAACCTTTTAACAATTTTAAACTCAACAATAAAATGAATTATTAATTAAACAATTAATTTTTATAGGTATACGTCTAGTTGAGATAAACCGTCAGCCAAGAACTGAGCTGTTGGATGAGGCAGGCCCTGAAGAAATTCGGCAACGATTCCGTGGTGTACCAGAAGAACCTATGGAAGAAGTGAGATTAGAAATTATGGAGGAAGAAGAGCTGGAAGATTATCGGCTTGATGAGCAACCTGAGGATGAGCAAGCTGAGGATGAGCAAGCTGAGGATGAGCAACCTGAAGATGAGCAACCTAGTGAAGATGAGCAACCTGAGGATGAGCAACCTGAAGATGAGCAACCTGAGGATGAACCGGTACCTCAACTAGCGGAAGTTCACTCTTCAGAGCACCCGCCAGTTGAACGTAAGTTGAAAAAAAAACCAAAGTAGAGTAATCAAATATCAGTTTCACACCATTCACTAAAATTTGATTTTACTTAATTATGTTATTAATATAAAAATTTCTTTTACAGAGTGGTATCGTGCCGAAGAATGTATTGTTTGTCGCGGTTGTCCTGCACAACTGGGATACAAACCTTGTAAGCATATCGTAATTTGCCAAAATTGCAATGAAAAAATTTACCAGCAATGTATCCGAGAAAATCGGATACATTGCTGTGTAGCATGCAGAGCTGCCATTTTAGTATCGGTTGTATTTTCTAATTCCACTAATAACAACTGATATTTATTTAAATATTTATTATTCTAAAAGATAATTTTTTATAAAAATATTTTTAATATATAAAAATCAATAATAAGAATATTTTTCTATAAAAAAATAATATTTGTTAAGATATTGATATTAAAAATAATAATGATAAAGTGACTAGTACTGTTAGTATTTAAGAAAAATATATTAATATTGTGAGGGAGATTAGTTGACGCGCTGAAACTTCTATTAGAGCAGGTATTATTATTTTTAAATAAATGATACAATTTAATATTTTATAAGGTATATTCCAAAAGTTAATATTTTATAAAATTATTTTTAATATATAAAAATTACTTATATGAATATTTTTCTATAAAAAAATAATATTTGTTAAGATATTGATATTAAAAATAATAATGATAAAGTGACTAGTACTGTTAGTATTTAAGAAAAATATATTAATATTGTGAGGGAGATTAGTTGACGCGCTGAAACTTCTATTAGAGCAGGTATTATTATTTTTAAATAAATGATACAATTTAATATTTTATAAGGTATATTCCAAAAGTTAATATTTTATAAAATTATTTTTAATATATAAAAATTACTTATATGAATATTTTTCTATAAAAAAATAATATTTGTTAAGATATTGATATTAAAAATAATAATGATAAAGTGACTAGTACTGTTAGTATTTAAGAAAAATATATTAATATTGTGAGGGAGATTAGTTGACGCGCTGAAACTTCTATTAGAGCAGGTATTATTATTTTTAAATAAATGATACAATTTAATATTTTATAAGGTATATTCCAAAAGTTAATATTTTATAAAATTATTTTTAATATATAAAAATTACTTATATGAATATTTTTCTATAAAAAAATAATATTTGTTAAGATATTGATATTAAAAATAATAATGATAAAGTGACTAGTACTGTTAGTATTTAAGAAAAATATATTAATATTGTGAGAAAAAAGATCGAAATAAATAAAAAAAATAAAAGTATAATAGATGTTTAATTTAATTTATTTAATAAAACAAGTATCACAAAAATATGATAATTAAATATCATTAGCTTTAGAATGACTTGAATTAATATTAAATTTATTTTAATAATTATTACACTACCGAACTGGTGTAATTCATGAATAATATTCTAGGTATTTCATTTTATTATTGTATTTATAAAATATCTGTACTATAAATTTTCAGTTAACATAAAAATATATTGTTTTATACAATTAAATTCCATCGCAGTTCTCACCATCGTTGTTTCGCTATTTTAAAAGAAGGTCATCATAATCATCATAAAAATTCTACTTTATCATCTGTAAAAGTAACATTAAGAAGTTGGCACCACTGTCCCCTTGGATACGAAGTGCATTCGATTAGATGTAGAGGTGCTGTTAGTTACGACGGTCACAAACACTGGTAGTCTACAACTATTCATATTTTCAATTCCGCCAATAATACAGAATAATAAACATAAAATTCCTATGCATATTAAGAGTGCGGAAACAAAATCTTATTATTACTATTTTTTAAATTAACAATATCAACTTAACTCTTTGAAAATGATTCAAAAAATTTCAGTGGAATGAAATATGTTTGCCTCAACATACTGTTTGTGATTTATTATGGTAAAATAAAAAGACAGTAGACATTTTTTAAAGGGTCTTCTTGTAATATAGATATATAGTATGCAATATCAAGAAATACAACCGTTTAAAAGTTAGCATCACTTTAAATAGTTCGGTAATTTATCCGTATTATGTCCATCAGTTATTGATATTTAGTTAAAATTATATAAAACCGAAGCAGTTGAATATAAAGGATCTTCAATCAGATATTAAAAATAAACGACTATGTTTTTAACATCGTTTTCTTACTCGTCATGAAGAGAAAAAAATACAGATAGTTGTTCAGAAGATAGGAAATTCTTGATGTTTAGGATGAGTTTACTACACCCAATCTAATGACATTTACACTCAGCGCCATCTGATTATCGATTTTGAAATGACAGTTTTAAAATAACTGATTACCAATTTCTATAGAGCTAACTGTCATTGATAAATTGTTTTAAGTACTTCGTCCATCTTTATCATACAGCGAAAAATATTAGTTAACAATCCTCAGATGTCTAATTAGTATTTTATAAAATATTTGGGGAACATTTTTTCTAAAAACAATATTTTTGCCAAATCATTCAGAAAAACGGCTAAATTGATAATAAATTTAACTTTAACCTTGAATAACTTTTGAATGAGTGGAGTAATCGAAAAATGATATCAGAGCTTTTTTATAGAGCGTTCAATTCTCTACAAAAATATTGGATCAAAATTCCAAAGCAATCGATGGTTCATTAGTTACAAAAATCAGAACAAAAAAAAAACTTTTTTCCTGTGTTATTCTTATGGGAAATCGAAAAGTGCGCGGCGGACAACCTTAATATTAATATTAAGGGCTCATATTTTCAGAGACCTATTTTGGCATCTAAACGAAACTTTTGAGCCTGGTTCCAAGAAAAAAAAAAAAATTTTTTTTTTTTGAAACGCCCTAATACATACATACAGATACATACATACAGATATACGGACATCACCGCGGAAACATTCGGGAAGTACACGATTAACTTTGAATTGAAGACTTGAACATAAAACGATAATAAAACTATCAGAGTTCGGAAAGAGTATATTAAATAATAATTATTCAATTTTATTTATTTCAAACACACTTTCTATAAGTTGATGAATTTTTTAATTAACATAAGAAATAAAAATTAACATCAATAGTGTGCCCAGCGAAGCAGGCGGGTGGCTGTTAATATATATATGTATATATATATATATATATATATATATATATATATATATATATATATATATATATATATATA
>JZSA01006212.1:0-38947 GCA_000956155.1 Cotesia vestalis
CTATTATTAATTTATATTTATTGAAATTCTTAACATTATTCTTAATTTAAATTAATTAGAACTTATTTTCTATTTTTTTAGTTTGGTTTTCTATAAAAAGCGTGTTTTATAGTTTTTTAAACTATTATTTATTTTCTACTTTTTAGTTTGGTTTATTTACAATAGCTTGTTTTTTTAATTTTAAACTATTATTTGGCAACTAACTTACCAGCATGCACTTTGTTAATATTAGATAAATCGTCTAAAGATAATGGTCGGAAAATAAAAATTTCTGCCTTATCAACTATAGATAAAAATTATATAAATTAACAAAAATTTTATTTTGCAAATTGAAAAATGGAATAACTTTATCAAATTAGTGTATTGTCATCGGTCCTCGATAAATCTACAAAGTTTGAACGAAATCTGGCCGTTTAAAGTGCGTCAAAATCGCGCCCAAAGAAGTCGGTTACAAACATACAAACATACAAACATACAAATATACAAACATACAAACATACATACAAGTGAAGCTAATATAAAGCGTGTAAAAAGTAACATGTGCTGGCCGTGTGTTCAAAGTTATAAATGAGAAGTTAATCAAAACGTAAATTAAATTAGTGAAATAACAAAGTGATATTGTTTAATAAAATTCTGTACTATTTTCCAGTTTTTTTTTATTTATTGGAAGTTCATCGGCACACATCAAGTCTTTTTATTCCTCTCTCACTTACACAACCGTATCGACATATTGCTCTCTCTCTTTCTCTTATATATAATCATTTTCTTTAAAACAGTGTCCATTAAGATAAAAATTGTAAATTTTTTATTTTTATTTGGGACTAAATTTTTTTAATACCAATTGATCATAAAATATATTTATTGTTTCTTAATAAAAATAGGCACTCGGAAATTCAAGATGATCTGCCGTTTAGTCAAATTAAACGGACTATGATACGATGGCGTGATAAAGCTCAATTACCTGAGCCTACAACGTTTACTGCTATGCATGAGACTTTAAATACAGAGGAATGGGAGTTTTTAAAGAGTTACTCAGTTGATCCCAACGATCCCCGAATGTTCGAGGTGAAAGCCGTCAGTGACCAAGTGATGTTAATATATGATACCAATTTTGTACGGGATTTAGCAATGGATAAATTATATATTAGTACGACAACTAGAATTGTACCAAATATTGGTGGCGCTAAATATTTAACGTTTGTTGTGGCTTCTATAAACGAATACGTAAGTACTCGTAAAATCAAAGAGTAACAACTTTATTATCTTATTATCTTCATTTAAATAAAATTATTTTTTCTGATGCAGGCATTTCCTATTATTTAGGCATTATTGACAGATTACACATCCATCACTGTAAGGGACATAGTTCATGAGAAACGGGCTATTCTGAGAGATTCTAACGCTATGTATGGAACAATTTACACGGATTGCTTCTATGATTTACAAAACAACGTCGATCGGGAGTTTTCTGCAAGATATGGAAAATCATACGACAGCTACTGTAAAATTAGTGAAAAAAAATATTAAAACTATTTTTCAGCCCTCCGATCGCCTTTGTATAGCACATTTGAAACTTGCGCAATTAGTGGTACTACACCGAAAAAAAGTTTCACTTGATCCAAGAAAATATTTTTCTTCCTGATTATTTTCTTGAGTGAAAAAAAATTTTTTTTTGACACAAGAAATTTCATTTATTCCAATAAAATTAATTCTCTTGCATTAAGATATACGTATCTTGATCCAAGAAAATCTATTTAAGTCAAGAAAATCTTGTTCTTTTGAGAAAATTCAGCCTGTTGCTCCAAAAAATTTAGTTCTTGATAGAAGTAAATTTTCTTGTCTTGAAAAAATTTCTCTCTTGCTCCAAAAAATTAAATATCTTGATAAAAATAAATTTTGATTAGTATTTTGATTGATTAACATGTCAAATGGGAAGATCAAATAATATTTCATCTATATTTTTCATTCAATATGTATAATTGCGCGCTAAAATAATATAAAATGGGTATCAAATAATCAAGAGAAAAATTTTCTCAAGGTGAGAAAATTTTTTTCTCAGCTGAAGTAAGTGGCGCTACTTCCCTGATGTATCTAAAAATCTTGGTGAAATATAAAAATTTATATTATTATATTTCAGATCCAATTTATTAAATAATGAAGTAAACTCAGGTTATAAAGATCATCTCATTTTTATGTTGATGAATTATTCATTTAATTCAGCTGAATTAAACGAATAATTAACCAACTTAAAAATCAGATGATCTTTAAAACCTGAGTTTACTTCATTATAAAAATTAATTGTATCAAGTAATTATGATAATTTAAATTAAGTAAAAATTACTTCCACCAAATATAGAATTTCAAGAAAAATTTTTACTTTGGCCATCACAACTTCGGTCTTCCTTCAGGCACCCGAAAATTTTCTTGAGCCAAGAATTTTGTTCTCAAGTCAAGAAATTTTGCTTTCTGTGTATATATCATAAAAAAATTGCATTGAAAGTAGTAATTTTTTCTGATTGTTTAAATCGAAAGTTATC
The DNA here is from genome assembly GCA_000956155.1 of Cotesia vestalis. Lineage (NCBI taxonomy): Eukaryota > Metazoa > Arthropoda > Insecta > Hymenoptera > Braconidae > Cotesia > Cotesia vestalis. The sequence continues at coordinate 2,538 of JZSA01006212.1, forward strand.
AAAAAATTAATTAAAACATATTTTTTTAAGGTTTTGTATGCAGTTGCCACAGAAAACGTAAATGAAAAAACGACAGCAACTGATAAAGCGTTAAGAAAATTGATGATGTTGTCTTTACTTCCGCGCAATAAAATTGAAGCGGAATTTGAAAAATTAAAGGAAGATTGTACGGACGATTTGAAAAATAAATTAGAAGGATTGTTCACTTATTATCAATCCAATTGGATCGCCCCCCATGTCCATCCCTATTATTTCAGCCTATTCGGAGACATTGGTTCCATCAATGACGTCAGCGAAATTCATCAAAGAGTTTTATTAAACCATTTGCAGAGTGATAATCCAGAATTCTGGAAATTTATAGGTATTAATAATTTACGTTATATTTTTTAATAATTAAAGTTTTTTTCAGCACTGTATTATTTTTAACAGTTTTATTTGGCCGTTGGTAATTATTTTTTAATATTTTTTCGACAGTCTTCATATTTATTAATTATCTTGCCTAGTTCTTCGCAAAAAATCAAATGTCGTTTATTTTCTAATCATTCGTAATATCGGTTTTTTCTATTGTGCATCAGCATATCTTGTGAGACATCAGAATCTATATCAATATCGTCTATTGAACCACAATCTAAACAATTATTTTTTTTCAATTTAAGTTATAGAATAAATTCAGTTTATAATACTTTATAATAAGTTTCAGAGTAATTAATAACTTGATCATGAATAATTATATATTTTTTTTTTAATTTTAAGATCGAGTTTTTTTTTAAATTACGAAAGCTCTTGAATATATATAAATTACTATTTAAATGTATGTAAATTAATTTTTTTATTTTAATATCAAAACAAAAAGAAAAACATCTAAAATTGACAATCTAACATTTTGTTTAATTAAGAACTTATTAAATAGTAGAATATATAATTTTTTGAATACTTCTCTATATTTACAATCTCTTTTTATTGTTTTATTTCTTATAAAAAAAAATATTTCCCTTACTTGAACTATCAATTAATCGTAATACCCTCCACATAAATATTCATCACTTGAAAAACTTATTTTTCAATATGTAGTTGGAAAAATTTTTTTTTAATCAAATATGACATACATTTTAACTACTTCATGCTTAAATATTTCATAAATAACAAAAAATTCAACAAGGCCTATGCTATAATAATAATAATGGTTTATTGATTTAGTTTTTCGTATTAATAGTCACTCCGTTTTTTTTTAAGGATTCGTTAGTGTGAATTTCGCAAAATTAACCAAGGATTATGAAAAAATTTGTAGCTCCTTTAATGGAAAATGATTGAAATTTACTTGTGTCATCAAATTCTTTTCAATTAATTGCACTACATAAATAACAAATAATATCAAACTTTTAATTTATTCTTATCAAATTAACATGGTGTTGGTCGTTAGAATTACAGAAAATTTTATTGATAAAAATTACTTTATTTTCTTTATTCACTCTTACATAAATAATCCATAAAAAATATTAAAATTAAATTAAAACATATTGACAAAGCCTAATGCAAATATTACTTAATTTTATGTGCTTATTTGACAGATCTTAGCAATAAAAAAGGGTTCCATGACAAAATCTCCCTGAAATTGCAGGTTAAGATTGAACTTTTTAGTAGATTTCATAGAAATCTAACTATTGCATTTGTCCTCATGACGCAACTTTTGGAAAATTTTGTTATTTTCTGACTCAGTTCGTCAAGCTGATTCAGAAAATGCTATTAGTTTCAAAGTTCATATATGTATGTATATATATATATAACTTTTTTAAAAATTGACTTATTAGGATGATTTTTTTTTTTGAAATTTTTGTTTTTAAATGTACTTTTCAGAAAAAAATTAGAATAAAAATTCGCATTCATATTAAACGTTTTTTTTGAAAATTTTGGAAAAAAACGAAAATTTCGGAATGATTGACATTTTTGATTTTCGATTTTTTTTTTTTATAAAAAACTTTAGTATTTTCTGCGAATGTCCTAAAATTTTCAGAGTGGTATTTTTTTTCTTTCTATTTTTTTTTAGAAATGAAAAAAAAAATTTTTTTTTAATGTTTGTTTTTCGTTATACCACTTTGAAAATTTTTTATCAGATTTAGAAAACTTTAAAATCCGAGAAAAAAAATAAAAACTAAAATTAAAAGTGACAATCATTGATAAGATTTGATTATTTTCCAATAAAGTTAGATAAAAAATTAAAAGAAGCATTGAATTATTTTTTCGTATTTTTTTTTCAAAACTACATGCAAAAACAAAAAAGGCCATTCGGCAGCCGAAATGGAAGTTGATTTCTTAAATAAAGAACATTAATTTTTAATGAAATAATACTAATAGTAATATGTAACTTAATTAATTAATTTAAAGTAAATTCAATATTTAATTCAAATTTTGAGCCAAACTTGATTCTAAGGCGCCTTTCGTCTTATGTATTCGGGTAGGTCGTCAGTAAATCCGTCACACAGTTTTTTGCATCACCTATGAGGTATTGTTGAAAATTAGAATCAAGTTTGGCTCAAAATTTGAATTAAATATTGAATTTACTTTAAATTAATTAATTAAGTTACATATTACTATTAGTATTATTTTATTAAAAATTAATGTTCTTTATTTAAGAAATCTACTTCCATTTCGGCTGCCGAATGGCCTTTTTTGTTTTTGCATGTAGTTTTGAAAAAAAAATACGAAAAAATAATTCAATGCTTCTTTTAATTTTTTATCTAACTTTATTGGAAAATAATCAAATCTTATCAATGATTGTCACTTTTAATTTTAGTTTCTATTTTTTTTCTCGGATCTTAAAGTTTTCTAAATCTGATAAAAAATTTTCAAAGTGGTATAACGAAAAACAAACATTAAAAAAAAATTTTTTTTTTTCATTTCTAAAAAAAAATAGAAAGAAAAAAAATACCACTCTGAAAATTTCAGGACATTCGCAGAAAATACTGAAGTTTTTTATAAAAAAAAAAAATCGAAAATCAAAAATGTCAATCATTCCGAAATTTTCGTTTTTTTCCAAAATTTTCAAAAAAAAACGTTTAAGATGAATGCGAATTTTTATTTTAATTTTTTTCTGAAAAGTAAATTTAGAAACAAAAATTTCAAAAAAAAAAAATCATCCCAATAAGTTAATTTTTAAAAAAGTTATGGTTATTTAAACAAAAAAAGCTGTCTTTTTTGAATAACTCGTAACTTTTTTTTGGTTGGGTAAAAAAATTTGAAAAAATTCTGAAAATTGTTTTCAATAGGGTAGAGAAAGATACCAAAATTTCAGAAAAATCGAAAAGGGTCGGGTTCAAAAGTGGTCGATTTGGCATGGATTGCCCCATATATAAACTTTCGAACCATATATATTTTCTGACTCAGTCCGTCGAGTTAGGTCGAAATAAAGCAAAATTTATAAAAATTTACGTCATGAGGACAAATAGAATAGTTAGATTTTTATGAAATCTACTAATAAGCCCTTTTTTCCAGAGGAAACCTATGTAACCTCTAAAATGTACACAAAAAAAATTGGGAGAACGGTTGACGTTAAATTAAAATTATAAACATTGGAGGTACAACTCGATCCGAGAGATTTTGATCGTGGAGATTTTTTACTGCAATTTCTTATTATTTAAGGAACTTCTATAATATTTGAGCTATCACTTATATTCTTTGAGATTTTGCCAAAAAACTGAACGCCTTTTTTTTAATTTTTTTTTTAATAACAACTATAATTTTGTTTCCAGAAAAAATCCAAGAAATGTATTTTTCTCGATGCTATTCCGGATCATATGATTTATTAACCATATTTTCAGTAGACGGAGAACTATTTTTCGCAGAAAATCAACTTCTCGCCTAGAATAGTTTAACCCTTCGTTAGTCGCGCTATGAGCGAATCCCCGCCTAACAACTACTCAACCTATAGAGACTCGCTATAGTGCGAGCGAGAAACTAAAAAAAGCGCAACCAACGAAGGGTTAATCAAACACAGTAGCCAATCTGGCGAACGCGACATAAGCTCTAACATGATGAAGAACTAGTGGGAAAGAGAACGCGAGAGCGAAATGCGAGAGACAACAGTACAGCTTACTCGCGAAGCCAAGTAAAGCAAGAGTAGGGAGCGTTCGTACCGTAGGTTGAGTTCGTGGTATGGGTGTGTTTGAGTAAATGTGAGCTCGTACGCGGTCGAATAAATGTATAAGTGTTTGTACATGTGTCACAGTAAAGTTATTCGCAATGATTCTGCGAGTGTGCAAGTGTAAGCAACAGTTCAGAGTATCTTAAAAGCACGAGACCTCATCCATACTCAACGAACTTTTATTTATTATTTTTATGAATAACGAATTAATTTAATTGTTTAAGTCAAAAAAATTGGTTGTCTGTAAAGTCGGTTTACGGCTCTGACGTAACGCGAGAAGAGAGATATGGGTGTCACAAGCCAACGCTTAGGCCTCTCTATCGTTTGTTTCATCGTGCCTCTCTATCGCTTGTTGCGCGCTCTCGCTTGCACGCACAGGCTCAGGTGGAACGTTATGCGGAACGTTACTATTTGTCATGTGTGCTGATGGTATTCATCAATCAATTTATAAGACGTTATCACGTCAAAATGAAAACCTGGAATAGACTCTGATAAGATATATATCGATGGATGATAGATAATTGTTTTATTATTCTTATCAATTATAAAAAAATGTAACTGTAAAATAATTTAAATTGAAACGAATGACTCGACTAGACTCAGAACTTAAATTTCTAGACAAGATTGCCGAGAAATTTTTATTTGTGTTTTGTATTTCACCGTTAACTTTCTACCAACTTTAAGGGTAGACTAAAAATCTCGACGAAAAAATTTTTTTCAAACAATATCAGATGATGAAAGTCTGACAGTTGAACAACCATATTGTTAAAGAGGACGGAAACAATTTTAAACTGTATGACTTAGTTAAGTATTAACAAGTAACGATTACAAATTATCGAATGTTGGTTCAAATAACATTTAAAATTTATTTTTCATCAGTAATTTTATCATTTTAAAAGATTCTGCAAGTCTTAGCTGCAGGAGCATAAAATAAAAATATATACATACCGGAGACGCTGCATTTTATCGGCCATTGCTGATTTTTTTCTCTGAGGTTTTTGCGGGGCCATGATTAATTTAATCTGATATTTTCCTGAAAAATTCAATGCCTAAAAGAAACCACTGAGAAATATTTAAATAAAAAATATGACACGTGAGAAAAATAGATAATGAAACACAACTTAATAAATAAACATAGAATCCCGAAAAAAAAAAAAATTCAGCGTTGCTAAGATTACACAAGAATGCAAATAATAAAAACAAGAATAATATTGATAATTAAATTATTAAATAATATAATAAATGGAAGAAGCACAATGAATTTGAATTGAATAATGTTTTATTAACTACAATACTATTAAATCGACTTAAAATGTAATGAAAGAAAAAAAATAAATAAAATAAAATCAAATAAACAATTGAATACAAAATACACAATAATTAATAAACGATACGGTTTTGGTAACCTAGGTTATATTTTTAACTTGATGCTAAACGAACATCTACACTTGTATAGACTATAAAATAGACTGATGGCAGTAAATGCGCGCGAGTTAGTCGTACGCGGTCAAACGTCAAGTGCAAACAACCAGCTCTACGAAATCCGTGAAGAGGGGGAACCGCAGAAAGCTTAGGCGCAGAATGAAAATTAAGTTAGCCGGTATTTAAAAACTTGTAGAATTTTTTTTGTTATTGAAAAAATTATTACAAAAAATTTTTCATTTGTGAAAAATTTCAAAAACTGTAAGTGCAATTTAAAAAAAAAATTTTTTTGTTTTAATTTAATTATTAAAAAAAAATTAAAAAATTAAAAACGTCGGCTAACTTTAGTATTATAGGCGTAGATACTTAAAAGTCTAGAGTGTGATGTAAAAACTTGTTGCTATATAATTAATACGCCCAGAGCATTGTAAATATTGGGTTTTATTAATATGACTAACTGTCTCATCACATTCTCGTATTCTGTTTTGTACTAATAAGAGAGTATGATTCGTTTTAATTTATCGGAGATTATATGTAAATGTGGAAAAAAAAGAGAGGTCGAGCCTACTTTTTAGCTTGTTGACTCTACAAACTAACTCTAGCTATTTATATTACGTTTGTTTTTACACTAATATCTCATGTACATATTGTTAAAGATTAGGGTCAAAAGTTGTTTAAATTCAATTTAAACTTTAAAAATTTTTTAATTTATTGTTAAATTAAAAACTTATTTCCATATATCACTTACCTTAAAATAAAAGATAAAATTATAAAAATGACTGTAACATTAAATTTATATTTTATTTTTCTAAAGACTGGCTTTAATACTTTTGTATATATTTTCATTTTTTTGGCTATCCAGTCTACTATACAATTTTTACTTCTAATTATATATAATATCGTTAGCCTGTATTCCTTCCAGGCATGAACAATTTTAAATTCGTATCTAAATTTGTCATTAAATGACAAATTTATTTGGATAGCCAATAAATGAAAATATATATTAAATTTATAATTAATTATTAATATAATTCTATAACATATAAATATATTATATAATATAATGAGGCTTAAGGGAAAAAAAATAAAAATAAATTAGCTTTCTAGACATTACTTGAATATTTTAAAAAATAAGTTCATCATCGTTTTCAATTGATGATAAAATAATTACACGATGTAAATGTTTAGATAATTAAAAAAATGTAAATATTATTAAAGTCGACGCTCCGTGTATTTGACTACATTCTTTTCCTGTATTTGACGATTTTACACGGCTTTAATGAACAAAGACGAGTCAAGTACAGGGGATGGTCCTATACGTGCGAGTCAAATACAGGGAGCGTTGACTGTGTATACTCATACATCTGTTCATGTTTATATGTACATACACTGATAGAAAAACAATCTTGATTCAAGCAACTTTTTTTCTTCAAAATTTGAACTCTTGAAACTAGATATAGATATATTTCTTTCAAGAATTTTTGTCTCTTGGTTCAAAATAGGCGATAACATTGATTCAAGATGTTACCGACTTGTGTTAAGAATGGCTTTTTTTTGAGTCATTAATTTACTTATTTCCAAGAAATAATTTTTTTTCGGTATAACAATTAAAGACTATTTAGTTTTTGAAATATACTTTGATGAATTATTTTAAGTTTTTTGAACGATAATGTTATTTTGGTTGAAAAACTAAATGTATCGATTGAAGATAATATAGCTCTTAAGCCAAGAAAATCTAAATCAAGACAAGAAATTCTTAAAGCAAAATAATCATTTGTCTCCCAAAATAAATTCTTAGATCAAGAAAATATCTCTTGAGTCAACATAAATTTTCTATCAGTGTACGCACACAGAAAAAAAAATTGACTTGAATCAAGTAAATAATTTAGAAAAATTTCATCTTCTTGATTTGAGTAGAAAAATTCTTAAACAAATAAATTTTTCTTGGCTTAAGTAAATTTTACTTGATTCAAAAATTTTTTGTCTTGATTCAATACAATAAAACTTTTCAAAATTATTTTCTTGGTCCAAGAATTCTTCTCTTAATTCAACTTAATTTTTTTTTCTGTGTATGTCAATCAATAACCTGGTAAAATTTATAGTGTAGTTCTAAAAGCAATCAATGAAAAGTTGACTTTTTAAAAACCTCTAGAAACTAAATGCGAGATAAATTAATTTAGTTTTATATGACTGTATAATTAAAGTAAAAAATATTTTCAGTAAAAAACTGACATGGAACTGGTTGGTATTATACAATATTAAACTTTTTTCTTACATTCCTTAATAACCCACATTTATAAAATAATAAATATATTGATTATCAAAAGATTCATCTCAGATTAAAGGATCAATTTAAATATTACCGAAAAAAAAATTTTAAATCAACTACAACTAATCATAATTGTACTAAAACTAGGTTTTTAATCATATAAATATTTAATAAATATATACATTAAATGTATATATATATATATCAAGCCAATAAACTTAAAATGTAGGTCGTGCTACAGAAGCAGAACGATAACGTTCTTCGAAATCGTTTACCGTTAACGAATCTACACCTATTCAAAACCACCATTAAAACAAATAACAATAATAAACGGATTAATTTTTCACACTAAATATTAAGTTTGTAATTAAAATTCCAAAAGAAAACCGCGTAAATGTTTAAAAAGTAATCGACAACAACGGATGTTGAGAATAATCTAACGCATTCCGTGTTCAGCGAAGCATCTATCGATTTCTTGCGGACGCATAACTCAAGCCAATAATTTTTTCTATTGACAACAATTTATTTTTTTCGAACTATTTGTTTAAAGGCCTGTTGTCACGTATTCTAACACTCTTTTCTTTGGTTCTGAAGATCAAGAAGAAGAAGGTAGCTCGCGGTCAGGATGTCGATTATCAATGCTTTTTGTTCGTTACCTTTTTTTTTTTTTTCGATAGTCTAAATTTTTTAAAACTGTAATTAACAGACAATTACAAGTTTCCGGTCGAAGAAAATAGTTAGATATTTATAAATGACTATATTTATAACAAGGAAATGGATAAATTTTAGTTTTAATTATAATTATGTACAGATGTTAGAGCTAATGGATAACGCTATGGTGTAAATATTACCCAGTAAAGAAATTCCTTTTTGTATTACACAAGTTTTAACCATGGAAATATCAATATGTTGAAAATAAACGGTATAAAAGTTATATTTTTCTGAAACGAAAAAATTGTTGGGTTTATGCAATTTTTTGCGAAAAAAAATCCCAAATACGGAAAAAAAATAAAATTGAAACTGTAAAAATTTTATTTATTTTAGATGTATTAAATATTAGTTTCAAATAATAAACAGAAAATTTGGTAATTCCGAATGTGATGCCTTAAGCGTTCATGTTTGACATTAATTGATCAAAGCAAAATTCAAATATATGTGACACATTCTCACGAAAAAACTCACGACTACTACTTTTAATTTTATGTCAAAAGTCTTTAAAAAGAAATGTTGTCTATTATATACTACAAAAATAACTTTACAGTTTCATTCATAAATTAATTATTCCCAAATTAACCAAAGATTCTACAGTACAGTATACATTATTTTTTTTTTATTTCATATTTATTGAAAATTTTAAACAATTTTATTTCTCAGCTGAAGGAATCAAAATTTTTCTGACAGTAACTTTTTTTTTGAAGAAAAATTTACTTGATATGGACAAAAAAAATTTTAGGGGGGAGAATTTGCGAATTTTCATTTAAAATCTTAGTTTTCTAAAATGGAAAAAAATTTTATTTGAACAAGATTTTTTGTTAAAATATTGCTCTTTTTTTTTTTAAAGAAGTTTTTTTTTCTCAGTGTATGACTTAAAATATGCTTTTAAACTGTAAAATTTAATATTTTTGATTGAAAATCTTATTGCTAAAAAAAATTTAATTACTACAGTTTACAATTGACAAATTGAGCTATAATTTGAACAATTTTTTTTTTTTTTTTTTTAATGCAAGCCTTTTATTTTTTTTTATTTTTCAATTTCGCGTCTAAAAATTTTCTATCCACGAAAAATAATTAAAATGACATAAATGATAATAAGTGTCCCGTCGTATTTATAACTATAAAAACACACACACACACACACACACACACACACATACATACATACATACATACATATATACAGACATACAGACACCACCGCGGGTATGGAGGGTAGAGGTAAGTAGGGGAGGAAGAAATAATTATTCTGAAAATAATTATTTTAAAAAATCACAATTAAATTAATTAATAAAATAAGCACAAAAAAATTGAAGAGTAAGGATTCAGAGTCGGAATTTTCTTAGTCTAAAAATAAAAAACGCACAATTTTTCTTTAAATTAAAATTCAATAATTTATTCCAAAAATATTCACTAATTTTAGTTAAAACCAATCAATAATCTCATCAGCAAACTTAGAATTTAAAAATTTAATTACAAGTGGTATGCAAACGCGGCAATTCATATGATACCACGCAGTTTTCCGATAAAATAATTACCTCTACCGCTTCCCGTCAGGGAAGCTTCCTATGACCTTAAAACGTCGAGATCTGATGAAAACTCGATTTTTGCAAAACGGGATGAAAACAATAACTTCCCGATTTTTGAAAATCTAAGATTTTTAGCGGGAACAACAACAACAACAACAACAACAACAACAACAACAACAACAACAACAACAACAACAACAACAACAACAACAACAACAACAACAACAACAACAACAACAACAACAACAACAACAACAACAACAACAACAACAACAACAACAACAACAACAACAACAACAACAACAACAACAACAACAACAACAACAACAACAACAACAACAACAACAACAACAACAACAACAACAACAACAACAACAACAACAACAACAACAACAACAACAACAACAACAACAACAACAACAACAACAACAACAACAACAACAACAACAACAACAACAACAACAACAACAACAACAACAACAACAACAACAACAACAACAACAACAACAACAACAACAACAACAACAACAACAACAACAACAACAACAACAACAACAACAACAACAACAACAACAACAACAACAACAACAACAACAACAACAACAACAACAACAACAACAACAACAACAACAACAACAACAACAACAACAACAACAACAACAACAACAACAACAACAACAACAACAACAACAACAACAACAACAACAACAACAACAACAACAACAACAACAACAACAACAACAACAACAACAACAACAACAACAACAACAACAACAACAACAACAACAACAACAACAACAACAACAACAACAACAACAACAACAACAACAACAACAACAACAACAACAACAACAACAACAACAACAACAACAACAACAACAACAACAACAACAACAACAACAACAACAACAACAACAACAACAACAACAACAACAACAACAACAACAACAACAACAACAACAACAACAACAACAACAACAACAACAACAACAACAACAACAACAACAACAACAACAACAACAACAACAACAACAACAACAACAACAACAACAACAACAACAACAACAACAACAACAACAACAACAACAACAACAACAACAACAACAACAACAACAACAACAACAACAACAACAACAACAACAACAACAACAACAACAACAACAACAACAACAACAACAACAACAACAACAACAACAACAACAACAACAACAACAACAACAACAACAACAACAACAACAACAACAACAACAACAACAACAACAACAACAACAACAACAACAACAACAACAACAACAACAACAACAACAACAACAACAACAACAACAACAACAACAACAACAACAACAACAACAACAACAACAACAACAACAACAACAACAACAACAACAACAACAACAACAACAACAACAACAACAACAACAACAACAACAACAACAACAACAACAACAACAACAACAACAACAACAACAACAACAACAACAACAACAACAACAACAACAACAACAACAACAACAACAACAACAACAACAACAACAACAACAACAACAACAACAACAACAACAACAACAACAACAACAACAACAACAACAACAACAACAACAACAACAACAACAACAACAACAACAACAACAACAACAACAACAACAACAACAACAACAACAACAACAACAACAACAACAACAACAACAACAACAACAACAACAACAACAACAACAACAACAACAACAACAACAACAACAACAACAACAACAACAACAACAACAACAACAACAACAACAACAACAACAACAACAACAACAACAACAACAACAACAACAACAACAACAACAACAACAACAACAACAACAACAACAACAACAACAACAACAACAACAACAACAACAACAACAACAACAACAACAACAACAACAACAACAACAACAACAACAACAACAACAACAACAACAACAACAACAACAACAACAACAACAACAACAACAACAACAACAACAACAACAACAACAACAACAACAACAACAACAACAACAACAACAACAACAACAACAACAACAACAACAACAACAACAACAACAACAACAACAACAACAACAACAACAACAACAACAACAACAACAACAACAACAACAACAACAACAACAACAACAACAACAACAACAACAACAACAACAACAACAACAACAACAACAACAACAACAACAACAACAACAACAACAACAACAACAACAACAACAACAACAACAACAACAACAACAACAACAACAACAACAACAACAACAACAACAACAACAACAACAACAACAACAACAACAACAACAACAACAACAACAACAACAACAACAACAACCAATTCGTTTCCAGGAAGAAAACGATGACCTCCTTCATATAACTAATCCCGTTCACATAAGAGGCAATATTAGTGTATCCAGTTTTGCACACTGTGAAGCATTCAAATCTTATAAACCCTCTAAATTCGTTCAAATCATGTCCCATGCGATCTGGACACCGAAACGATTGGCATAACGAGCAGTTCGTGTGCAAAAAAACAATACGGATAAGTTACTACAATCCACTCTCTGAAAATGTCCGCCATCGGGGCTGTAGGGGAATATATTTCTAAGAACTACGGTTCCCCCTCTACCATGCCGTCGTAGCTAGCTTTTTCCTCGTTTTAAATTTTTTTGACAACCCTCCAAAAGTGTCCGCTTGGGTTCGGTCATTTTAGTGACTGTTTGCTTGTATATGCTATACGTATTTATAGGTACACTGATTTGTGTTTTAACGTCGATCTTCATGTTATTCTGTTAACGTTGATAAATAATTATAAACATTGATGTTTAAATATTTATATTATTTAATATTTATAAACAAGGTGACTTATAAAAAATAAAATATTATAACAAAATAATAAATAATATGTAGAAGACTGAATATGTGATTAAGCATAATAATATAACCTCAAAATTCGAACAGATAAATTCTTGAAAGAATAATATTGTAAGTTTTTTTTTTATACTTATTTGTTTTTATGTAAATACAAGATTTTATTGTTTGTGATATTAACTAACATGCATTTATTTTAATTTAATAGCTTAATGGAAGATTCAATTATTAATTCAGAGAGACGAAAGTACTCTAAAAGTGTCTCAGTAGATACCACAGATACTAGTGCATCTAATTCTAGTTTAAAACAGTCCAGTTCTAAAGAGTTATTAAAGGAAACTGAAAAGGTTAAATTTAATAATAAAAAAAATTTTACGTATAAAGAAAAGTTAAGCATCTTGAAAGCATTAGATTTTGTACCAGAGAAAAGAGTCATTGATGAGAATAAAATAAGTGACCGTACATTGCGCAGATGGAAAAAAAAAGACTAAAGATTGAAGAAATGTGTAATAAAGAAAATACTCAAAAACGCAAAAAAATTAAATTATCAAATCAAGATTTTGATAAAGCAGTTTATTTATGGTTTTGTCAATGTCGGTCTAGTGGCATACCTGTTTCTGGTCCGATGAATAAACAAAAAGCTTTGGATCTGAACAAACAAATGGGTGGTAACGAATCATTTAAAGCTAGTGAAGGCTGGCTTGAAAAATGGAAATCTAGAATGAAAATTCGATCTATGAGAATCGCTGGGGAAAAATTATCTGCAGATGTAGATGCAGCAGAAACTTACGAAAAAACCTTTGCTCAGGACATCAAGATAAGACAGTTAACTAAAGCTCAAATTTTTAATTTTGATGAAACACTATTAATTTTCAAGTCTTTACCAGTAAAAACGTTTGTATCTCACAAAGAAATTTATGCTTCAGGATTTAAAATAAGTAAAGAGCGTTATACAGTTGGGGCATGCTGCAATGCTGATGGCTCGTTAAAATTACCATTAATTGTAATTGGTAAATCCGCTAGGCCACGGGCATTGAAAAATGTATCTAGTAGTTGCTTGGGCGTTTACTATAAATCTCAGAAAAAAGCTTGGATGGACTCGGAACTTTTTGAAGATTGGTTCCAAAATGAATTTGTTCCACGAGTACGTGAATTTTTACTTGCACGGAATCTTCCACTAAAAGCTCTGCTTATTGTAGATAACTGTAAGGCGCATAAGTTTCTCAAAGTTGGCGAAATTGAAATTACATTTTTGCCGGCTAATGTGACGTCTCTAATACAACCCTTAGATCAAGGAATATTAGAAACTTTGAAACGACACTATAAATCTCAATTAATACTATCTATAATAAAAGCCCAGGAAAATAAAATAAATCTTCCCACGCATTTAAAATCTTTAACAATTAGAGATGTTATTACGTGGATAAGTACTGCGTGGAAGGACGTTAGCGAAGTAACTATTTATAAATGTTGGAAAAAACTTCTGATAACAGAGTACAAAGACGTTGCAACCCAAACCGAAGACGAATTTGTCAGTCTGACTAGTTTGGATTATAACAACGTGGGAACTGAAACACTAGAGTCTGCTTTTTATGGTTTAGATCGATCATGTCAAGGAATATATTTAAATTTACAAAAAATTGACGGCTTTAACGATATTTCTCTCGAATCAACTCAGAATTGAATTACTACAGATGATGACGGTAAGAACTGAAAGAAATGTTAGTAGATTAATTTGAAGAATTGGGACTTATAAAATGATAAAGAATAAAAGGAAAATTCCGATCTGAAAAATTAAAGTAAGAAATAAACAAGTGTTTAATGTTTTCAATGTTTATCTAAGGAGAATTTTCTGGAAAAAAGTGAATTTTTTTACTTTGACCAAGAAACTATTTTTTCTGTGCATAAATTACTTTTTTGATCATACTAACTCCATTCTTCTCTTAATTAAATATATAATTTAAAATTTAATTCCAGATACTGAAGATGGTTTGGACTCTGATATTTTACATCAAATAGGTAATATTCATGATGAAAATTTCTTTACTGATCTGCGTGAGCACCCTATAACTCTTTCATCTCAAGACAATACTCCATCACTTTTATCTGAATCATTCAATATTCTATATCCTGCAGAATTCTAATTTCATACTTTTTAAATATTCTTGTGATAACTATCCATTTTATTTTTTTCAGTTGTTATTGATAAAAAAAAATCCTGTAATTTATTAATAACAGACTGTCATATATATTAGTGTATGAGCATGAAAATAAAGTTTCATTCCTTCTTAATTTTCAAATAAATCTTCAATTATATTGATTTATATTTTTCAAGTATTGATTATTTAAAATATGTTTTAATTATTTATATTATTGAAAATTTATTTACTCCATTTAATAGTTTTTACGCGGACATTTTAAGAGAGTATGGTGAGGAAATGTTTGCGGACATCTTCGGAGAGAAAGCAAAAAATTTATTTTTGCTTATAAGTGGGGGAACAAACTAAATATTAAAATAGGGGAAGGGACACTTTAAGAGTGGTCATTTTGAGAGCATCGACTGTATTAACACCAGAAACACCATTAAACATAAATGGTTTAAAATATTATTATTTCAAAATTTTAGCAGAGTTGTCATTTGGTATAATACGTTTTAGAATATAAGATTTGTTTGTCGTTATAAAGCAATATTAATTGATCAAATCATAAGTATAAGTAATATATTTTTAAGTTGAAAATGATGTAGTTGGTTATAAAAAAATTGTTGAAAACAACAATGTTAACTTGTTATAAAAAAGATATGCTATAAAATATATTATAAAAAGAAATTATGAAAGAAGTTAATATCTTTTTAACGGAAATTTTTACATTTCTCAAAAATATTTTGGTCGTTTTAGAAATGTCTTTATCTGAAATTATAATTTTGTTATCTATTTTAAATTTAGAATTAGCCCTGAAAATATTAAAAAAAAGAATTTATAATAAAAAAATTTATAAAAAAAAAACACCTTTTATTTTTCTCCTTATTGGCACAGTTAATTAAAAAATTATTTAAATAATCATAATGAGCATTATTAAAAAATTCGTGATCATCACTTTAAAATTTTTCAAAAGGTTATAAACGTATTTTTCAGAAAATTACAAAAATTTCAGAGATTTCACTTTAAATTTCTGAAAAACACTATAGAATACTTTTCAAGAGACTTAAGATAGTTTTTAGGAATTATTTATTATCTTTGAAGAAGCCTGAAAAAGTAATATTTTGTATTGTACCGGTTCTCTGAAATATTATTTAAAAAATCAAACCAACTCTTTTAGCAGAGTCTCAATTCTTCAACAAATATTTTCTTCAAATCTCTTTTAAAAGTTTTTTTTCATTTTTTCAGACTTTAATTGAGATAGTTAGAAAAAATAACATTTTTAGAAGTCTTTTTCAGACTTTTAATTGACTTATTTTCACTTGTAAAAGAAAATCATTCTCACCAGGGAATATAAAATAAAAAATTAAAATAAAAAACAATACACGATAGAAATTGCTAATCAGCATTATTCGTACGATTGCTACTCCTTATCAGTTCTGTAGACTAATTTTGACTATATTTGAAAATAATTTGTCAAATAATTTTCACTTAAATGTTCCTGATAGTATTTTAAAATTTAATATTGTAAATTCTATAGATTATCTGATACAATTAATTTTTCTACATCTTTTTGGGCCATTTTTTCTATCCAATTTTATACAATTGTATATAATTTATGCATAAATTGATCCAATTGTATATAATCATTTAAGGATTCAGCGAACTTTAAATTTTTTTAATTTAATTACAAGAAAACTACAAAAAGATTATTTATTTTTAATTGACACATATTTATTTTTACCAAGAATAAAAATTTCTTATGAGATACATATTAATAAAATTTATAACATGAATAACAAGTTATTCAGCTTAACTTCAAAATAATATTAATTTTTTTTTAGTATTATCTTATCGTTATTAAATATTACACATTAGTACTTAGTCTAATGACTACAATGCAATATTTAGTTTCAATTAAATTTAAAGAATTAACTATGCTTTAATCAGCCTCACTTATTGAAATGATTGTCTCTTATATTATATTATTGCAATTACTAATTAAACAGTTAAGTAAGTAATACTTTTTATTACATGCAATAAAATATTTCTTTTATTTCAATGCAGTCTAAAAACTGAGATCAAATAAATTATATGCTAAATAAAAAAAAAATACTTTAAGTTACATTTCTGATAAATTTTTGAGACGTAAAAAAATATATTCACTAATATTCAAACAGATGTGTCTATTGACAGAAAAATAATCAAATATGAAAACGATAGTTATGAACATTGTCTTAAACATTAATAGAATCAAGCACTTTTTTCATTATTTTTGTTGATTTGTCTCTTCCTTTCTCCTACCCATTGGGACACAGCTCTACGCATTTTTGTGGGACTTGCTTTTGACCACCCTTTTGTGGACGCATAATCCTCGAAAAATTCTGTAACGCGAATTAGATATATTATAAATTATACCGTAATATATAAACCATAACTCTTTTTTCATTTATAATGAGCATCAGTAATCAAATAACTACTTAACTATTAATATTAATTATCTTTTTTTTTCCATAATTTTGTCAAAAATTAAAATATTTTCAATAAAATAAATTAATTTTCTCAGTTTAATGAATTTTTACGTGTTAATATTTTCATCAAGCCGAAATCAACTCAAAACTCTCATAATAATGATTTAGTGTAGTATAGATTCTAAAACAAAAAAAAATATATATAATTATTTACCTATAACAGCTTTTTTTGCAATCCGATCCAAAGCTTGAACTTTAGCAGATTGTCTTACTGGTCCTTGGGCGTTAGGGGGACGCCCACTGTATGTACAGTTAAGAATTGCAGTCGGTTTGAAAACGCCATCCATTATACGTCGTAAAAATGATGTTGCAGAGTTTCGGCTGTAATCTACAGCGTCATCAAAAGCTCTCTTTGTACAATAAATACCATTTTTTAGAAGAATCATCTCATTATAAACAAAAAAAAATAGTTAACAATATTAATCGATTTAAATATGAGTAAATTAATGTCACCAAATAAATAATATAATTTCTTACCTCTTCACCACAATTTTTTCCATATAACTGAGGGCTACAATCAGAAGAACCATCAAATTTTTTTATTTTTTTGGATTCATCATCATTAGAACATTTTTCTTCTCTCTTTTCATCATCACGGTTATCTGTAATATTATCATCACTGTCTGAACTATGAAAAAATCTTGATGGAACTTTTCTTGATTTTAATTTTGAATCTGTATCTAAATAAAGAAATATTAAAATTTTATTTAATTATTTTACTACGAATGAAAAATAAATACATATATTGAATACTATCACAAACAAAAAATATAATTCATCAATAAAGAATTACCAGAAGTTTTACCAGAATCCATAAGCTTTTTTTGTTCAAAAATTATTTTTTTCAATTCCTCTTTAGTTGGACTCCTTGATTCATCATCAGATTCCAATATTAGAGATTTTTTTTCTGCATTGTCCGGGGTTTCATAGATTAAATCTTCGACTTGTTGCTTCAAATTTTTTTTTGATAAATTACCATTATCCTTATTATTTAAGACCTAATTTATCCAGAAATATATTATTAAAAATTATTAATCGTATCGTGTTAAATCTTGAAATGAATACAATATAACAAATTTACCTTTTTTTTTGTTTCAACTGGAGAAAGTAAATTTTCATCGTTAGTAAATGAAAAGCTTTTTTTCGGTTTTCTCAATCTTTTTTCAGGAAGTGGTGATTCATTTTCTGGGTCAAGCTTCTTTCGCTTTTTAGCCAATTTTTTAGCTAATTCTTTTAACTGAGCATCGTCATCTGAATAATTTAATACACAAAATCAGAAATTTAAAATAATAGAGCTTACATATATAGAATAAAAATACACAAAATCAGAAATTTAAAATAATAGAGCTTACATATATAGAATAAAATATCAGACAACAAAATTTTAGAAAAAGTTGAGGAAAAAATTTTATATGTAAAAATTTTGAAAAACTATTATACTAATTTTTTTGTTGAATAAAATAAAAAAATTATTAGATGTTAGCAGATTTTAATGCTATACAGGGTTATGGGACTTCACTTTTATATAAGATAAATATCAATACCGGTATAAAAGTATAACGATAGCTACACCGCTTGTTTTAATTGAAAAAAATAGAAATTAATAAAAATTGTTTTACTTACTTGAACTATCTACAATCGTTCCCAAATATTTTTCACTCTTCCAATAAAAATAGACGCTACTATTTACTGCAGGAGAGTTATCATTGTCAAGGACAACCTCATAGTCCTCAACAACACAATATGACTTATCACTAGTACACTGAATGAGATAGAACATTTTAGTAAACTGCCGTTTTATTTTGTAGCTGTTTATAAATGTTCACTTTATTAAACGACAATATTTTACTGCTTATTAAAGTTTTTTTTATTATTTTTCAAAATACACTTGTGTACGATGTTAACATTCCTCACAATACTGCGCCATTTCGGATATGTAAATGAAGCCCATTTACCAACGCGCATGCGCAATAAAATATCACGTGATTCTCGATTATATGTGTTGTGTTTTTATTTTGTGTGTGTATGTGTAAGTAAATGTATTTATTAAAATATTTAGCATGTTTATAACTATAAAATATTCATTTTTTAATTGCTAAGATCACAGACTCATATTTATTTAATATTAATATTAAACTATTTATAAATAAACTATACATTTTTATATACTATACACGAGTAAGTGAAAAACTTTGTTTTCTTTGTAAAAATTTAGATTTATAAATTTTGTTAAATTATTTATTTTTAGTTTGTCACTAATTTTTTTGAAAGTCATCGATATAAAAAATAACAGCAGTTTGTTAATGTATTTATATTTTTTTTTTTAATTAAATATATACTTTAATTAAAATTCTTATAAATATATTCTGTACGAAACTTTGTAGTATAGGCATAGTAAACAAACAAAATAATCTAATATCAATATGATAATATTTTAGTTAAATTGAATTATAATTTTACATCATTTTACCTAATGTATTTATAAGAAAACCCTAACTTTTAATGAGTAAATAAAAGTATGAGCTGACAACATCTTTATTTTATAAACTTACCAAAAAATTTAGCGTAGTGAAAATTTAGCTGTAATATTTAAATTGTGTTTTGTTATAGATTCCACTAAGAACTTTAAATCGATGGGCTGCGAAGAAGTCGGATCATAAAAGCAATCAAAGCTCTAATGTTGCCCTTATAGATAAAAATACATGTAAGGAACCTATTACAAGTAATACTGTCATTGACTCTTGCAATGATGAACGATGTAATGATAGTTCTGATAAACTAAGTGTTAATGACTATCATACTGGTTCAAGTGATGAGAATATAATCAGCATTGGAAATCATGGAACTGTAGACAATACTGAAATAATTATTAATGATAACAATAATAAGTATGCCACAAAAACTTTATTGTATGAAAATAGCGATATCACAGTAGATGAAGCTGTTTTTAATTTGTTGGATTACTATATAAAACATCAGCTCTCTAAATCTGCGTTAGGAGATGCATTGAAAATTCAACTAGCAGCTCTTCCGCGTAATAATCGGTTACCAAAGACTTTATTTAAATTATTTCAATATGTTGAAAACATTACATCTCATCTAGAGGTTACAAAACATTTTTATTGCAAAAATTGCTTACTGTTGATGACTGATGATGATCAAGATATTGTGGAGTGTGTTTCTTGTTCACCAGATAAAAGTGATTGCAATTTTTTTTTTGAATTTGATATTGAACTTCAATTAAAATATTTCTTCGAAAATTGTAATCTTGCGAGTAAATTGACAGCAGTTTCAGCACGTGATGAAAATACAATAAGTGATATAACTGATGGCTCCGAATACAAAAGAGTAAATTCTCGAGAAAACAGGCAACAATATGATTTAACATTAATATTAAATACAGATGGGTTATCTTTAGTTAAAAGTGCAACTAGTCATTGTTGGCCTCTAATGTACACCATTGCAGAGCTTCCAGAGCAAATAAGAGAATCATTTATAGTTATTCTCGGCTTGTGGTATGATAGTAAAACGAAGCCTTATATGAACACTTTTCTCCAGCCATTTTGTGTCAAATTAAAACATCTTTATGATCATGGTTTCGATTGGGTACATCCTCAGTCAAAACAAACTTTTAATTCAAGAATTATTGCTCCTCTTTTTATCGCTGATGCTCCTGCTAGAGCTAATCTTCAAAATATACTTTTATATACTGGTACTTTTGGTTGCAATATTTGTGAGATTATGACAAAAAAAGCTAAAAAAATTGTCGGTAAAAGAACAATTCGCATCTATCCATTCGAAAAAGATCCATCAACATTAAGAACAAGTAAACGCATGGAAGCTCAAGCAAAATTGCAAAAAGTTTCTTTACAAACTCACATCAGAGGAGTTAAAGGATATTCAGTATTATTAGTTTTACCAGCCATTGATCTCGGGTCCTGTGTTTTCCCAGAATATATGCATTCAGTGCTTCTCGGAGTAGTGAAACAGTTCATTAATTTGTGGTTAAATAAGCCAGGTCTTTGGAATATAAAAAAATACAGTGTTGGAATTAATAAATTTCTATTAAATATTCGTCCTCCTCAATCGTTCAATCGATTACCCAGAGAACTAACACATTTTAAGAACTACAAAGCTTCAGAATTTTATAATTTTATATTATTTTACTCTTTACCAACTTTAATGAATTATTTAGAAGAAAAATATTTTCAACACATAATGATGTTAATAATCGCTCTGTTTATCCTACTTCAAGATAAAATATAAATCCATCCAGATCTCGAACGTGCTGAAATGTTGTTGGATTTGTTTGTAGAAGAAGCTTCTTCACTGTATGGAGACAGAGTCATGACGTACAATTTGCATCAGCTACGACACCTGGGGCTTTGTGTGAGACGATGGGGCCCATTGAGATCAATATCAGCTTTCCCATGGGAAAACAAAAATGGATACATCGCTAATAGTGTTCATGGTAATAAAAATTTGGGCCAGGAGATAGTAAATAAATTAAAAATTACTCAAGGAGTTCAGATCCTAAAGAGTAACATTGATCAGAACAATTTGGATGCTGAAGCTCATAGACAAAAAAATTACAAACTCTTAGGAAAATCTATCAAAGTTAAGATGCAAGATAATGAACGTCAATTAATTACATCTAAGGGATTTAATTATCAGAGTCTTAAAATTTATTCTAGGGCAAAAATAAATGATGAAATTTATACGTCAACTATATACAAAGTAACTAAAACAAACAGTTTTACGGTAAAAATAGTATCTAATTGTGGTCAATGTATTTATGGATTAATAAGATTTTTTTTTGAGAGACAAAGACAATTATACTTCATAATTAGATGTTTGCATGTCGAGCATAATAAAATGATGACTCATTTAAAGACTAAAGCAACGGTGAAACATATAATACCTGTTACTGAGTCTTCGGAATACTGTCTTGTTGAGTTAGAAGATCTAAAATATATTAGTTATTTTGTACGTGTAGGTAATTATATTTGTAAAATACCTGACGATGTAAGAAAAGTTTGGTGAAACTTGTGTAAATAAAAATAAATAAATTTATAAATCTACCACAACCATTATTCATTATTTTATGCTTATAATGTGTAATACTACAGATAGAATTTAAGTTGAGAAGTTAAAATTTATAACAATACTATATATAATAAACACTTGTATTGAAATCAATCATTTTTCCCAGCACCCGATGAAAAAAGATTTTATATAACTGTATACAGTTATATACAATTGTATATAATTCTTTATAAAAATACAAAAAAGAATAATGAAATTGTATATATTTGTATACAATTCTATATAATTATATACAAATATATACATTTATATACAATCACATAGTGTTTTCGTATAGATTATATATAATTATATGCAATTCTATATAATTGTATACAAATATATACATTTATATACAATTTCATTGTTCTTTTTTGCATTTTTATATATAATTATATACAATTGTATATAATTATATAAACATTTTATATAATTATGCATCACCTCTATCCAATTGTATATAATCCATATATAACTGTATACAGTTATATAAAATCTTTTTTCATCGGGTTTTGATAAGAACGGCATTGTCGACGAATCAAAAATATATAGTATTATTGCGTAAGTTATTTTAAGGATATTATTACTTAATAATATATACTGAGATTGAACAAAAATGAAGTCCTTCTTTAAAACCTAAAAAAAACGTTAGAGAAACTTATTTGTTAGGAGTCTCATTAACCACATGTATTACTGGCTATCTTGACAGTGTTAGTTTTAGCGTTTAAAATTTACCATTTTACTTTGTAAATAGCGACGTTGCTTGTGTAGAAATTTTGTAACTGTATTTTATATTTTTTACATACAATGCGATCATTTTTTAGGTACGAAATGATAAATATCAAAGTTAAAATTCCGAAGTTAAGATTCCAAAGTTGAAATTTAAAATTAAAAGTTACAGAATGAAACCATTTCCACTCTGTTTCCAGAGTGTTTCCAGAATGACTCTAGGGTCGCAAAAATTTTTAATTTTTTTTTTTTTTTTTTTTTTTTTTTATAAATTTAGCAAAAAAATGATAATGGAATGGGAGAGAAAGGAAATTTGCTAATTTATGGAAATAGTTTTCTTTGTATTGTTTGGTCTGTCTGGTCGATGTCTACTTTATCTGTTCCCGATTATCTTGCTCTCGGTCGTGGCGTCCTCAGTTGTTCTTCTCCTGGGTCTTTTTCTTCTATGCCGACTGTGGTTAGTTTTGACATTATTATGTTGCTGGCTGCTTGTTCTTTTTCTTTCTCGTATTTCTGTTTTGAATGTAACAAGAAGTTTGTTAATGAATCCCATATAGATCCTAGTAACCATAGGCTCCATCCGAATACAGAGTGTAGCGCCAATGCGTGTATTACTGGGTCGGCGGCAAACTTGAAAGCTTTCATTATAATACAGCCTGCTATTATCGCTGAACTGTAATCTCCAATGACAGTGAAAATTCCATGTAGTTTTGCCAGCGTGTTTTTAATTTTGTTTTCTATATTAACTTCATCGATGAACTTATTTATGTTGATTCCTTGGATGTTGATTTGTCTTCCTGTTGCTCCTCTGGCTATCGTGTTTACTACTGCGAATCTTTCTTCTGGGAACATCATTGCTTCTCTTAGTTTACTCAGGTCTTCGTTTGAGTATAGCCCGCTCTTTGCTAAATACTCCGGTGCTGTGTACTTCCATGTTGCTCTTGTGTTTGGGCTAATTTCTTCTGGTTCTATAGTTGGCGTCAATTGGGGTAAAATTTTGTACCATGCATTATTGATGTTAACTTCTTTCTAAACCACCGTTTGCTTGTGGTCTAAACGCAGTTGTTTTTATTTGTTTAATTTTAAATATTTTTGCTAAACAAATCATAATTTTTCCTATAAAAGCTTGACCTTGATCGGTTGAAATGACTTTTGGACATCCGAATTTACAGATGAAATGTTCTACTAAAGCTTCTGCAATATCTTTAGCAGTCATTGTTACTAGTGGTATTGCGAAACAAAATTTTGAGAGGTCGTCCTGCATGGTTAAGATGTAAGAATAACCATTTGCTGATGTTTTATTCGGAACTACTATATCTAATGCTAATTTATCCCAAATTTGTGCTGATGTATCTGTAATTACCATCGGCTGTTTCGTTTTTATTCTTACTAATTTCTTTTTCTGACAACTTATGCATTTGCGTACAAAGTCTTCTACCTGGATTTTTATGTTATCCCAAAAATATCTCTGTCTAATTCTATTGTATGTCTTTGTCACTCCTTTATGACCTGCCATTGGAATTTCGTGATTTTCTAACATGATTTTATACCTATCTTCTACTGGAGGAATTATAATTAAATCTCTACAAATTGTAAATTTAATTTCTGTTCCTGTAAAAATTTTAGTGATAATACTTTTTATTTTAGACCAAACGGTTTCATTTAAGTTACTTCGACCTTGTGAAACTCTAATTGTTTTAATATTACTATTTAATAGATAAGTTTTTAAATTTTTGAAAGATTTTAAATAGTCTATCTCTGTCGGATTATCTTTGCCATTACTTTGTGTTACTAAAGCGATTACCTTTTTTCTAGAAGTACACATTTTAATTATATCACCCAATTTATATGTACTATTTGGCTTTAACTTATTTAAGTATCCTAATTCTATAAGTTTCTTTTCGATATCGCTATGTACTGTACCGTCTGCATTTATAAAACATAAATAACTATTTTTCTGCATTTCTAAATTATCTTTTGTTTCTAATATATTTTCGTTACTAAAATCGTCTGAAATATTCGAAAAATCTGAGACTGCTGAATTATCATCCGAATCATTATCATCTTCGGGCGAATCGTCATTATTGTCATCAGGCGAATCGTTGTTGTTGTCTATAGGTCAAGCATTATTATCGTCACTAGGTTGATCGTTATTGTCATCGCTAGATCGGTCATTGTCGCTGCCATTAGGTTCATCATTGTTAATTTCACCACCATATGCTACAAATTTATTTATATTCTTAGTCTCTTCTGTATTGGAATCTAACTGTTGTGAGTCCATTTGGTTATTACTATCATTATTTCGTTTGTTATCGTCGGACTCGTCTATGTATGAAGCGTTTACTGTCTGATGTGAATTAAACCGCTTTTCGCTTTGATCGGTGTTTCCACTTATCCTCCACACGAGAGGCTGCTGCTACTATTTTATCTTCACCTATTTTACCCTGAGAAAGAATTGCACCAACTGCGTAGTTAGATGCATCGGTCGTTAAAATAAAGGGTTTTGAAAAATCTGGGTATTGAAATATCGGAGCTGTACATAGTTTTTCGCGTAAAGTTTCAAATACTTCCTGGTGTTCAGGAGTCCAGATAAATTTTGCGTTTTTACTTGTAAGGTCCGATAATGGCTTAGCTATTTTTGCAAAGTCTTTTATGAAACGCCGATAATAACCAGCAAGTCCGAGAAATTCTCTTACTTGTGTGGTACTAATAGGTTTTTTATATTGTTTAATTTCTCTAATTTTCTCGGGGTCAGATTTGACACCGTCGGCAGAAATGAGATGACCTAAGTAAATGACTTCTTTTCTTAAAAATTCGCATTTATCGGGTTGAAAACTTAAATTGGCTTTACGTAACCGTTCTGCTAATCTTTCGAATTTAACCGTATGTTCTTCAAGAGAACGAGCATAAATAACAATATTATCTAAATAAACAAATAAGTCTACTCCTTGTAAGCCATGTAAAACTAAATCTATTAATCTTTGAAAGGTTGCTGGTGCATTTTTAAGTCCAAATAGCATTCTGTTGAAGTGATAATGACCACGAGGAGTTGTAAATGCAGTTTTATGTTTATCTTTTTCGTCTACTTTTATTTGATAAAAACCTGATTTTAAGTCGAAAATTGAAAAATAAATTGCGCCACCCAATTGATCAAGTATATCATTAATTAGAGGTAATGGGTATCCATCGCCAATAGTTTTCTCATTTAATTTACGATAGTTAATTACTAGTCTGTATTTTATTCTGCCTTGAGAGTCTTTTTTCTTAGGTATGATAAGTAAAGGTGAATTGTATGGAGAGGTAGATGGTTCGATAACATCTAGTATCATGGAAATGTTCATTTATGAAATTCTACGGCAATGAAATTATTGTTAAAAAAAATTTTTCATAAAAAATTCTACAACACGAAATTCAAAAGAATAATTAGTGGAAATTTATAAAAGAAATTTTTTTATTTTATCGATTTGTTATAAGAATTAAAAAAAATTGACAGTTATCAGCTTACGTTAGTATCATGGAAATGTTCATTTATGAAATTCTACGGCAATGAAATTATTGTTAAAAAAAATTTTTCATAAAAAATTCTACAACACGAAATTCAAAAGAATAATTAGTGGAAATTTATAAAAGAAATTTTTTTATTTTATCGATTTGTTATAAGAATTAAAAAAAATTGACAGTTATCAGCTTACGTTAGTATCATGGAAATGTTCATTTATGAAATTCTACGGCAATGAAATTATTGTTAAAAAAAATTTTTCATAAAAAATTCTACAACACGAAATTCAAAAGAATAATTAGTGGAAATTTATAAAAGAAATTTTTTTATTTTATCGATTTGTTATAAGAATTAAAAAAAATTGACAGTTATCAGCTTACGTTAGTATCATGGAAATGTTCATTTATGAAATTCTACGGCAATGAAATTATTGTTAAAAAAAATTTTTCATAAAAAATTCTACAACACGAAATTCAAAAGAATAATTAGTGGAAATTTATAAAAGAAATTTTTTTATTTTATCGATTTGTTATAAGAATTAAAAAAAATTGACAGTTATCAGCTTACGTTAGTATCATGGAAATGTTCATTTATGAAATTCTACGGCAATGAAATTATTGTTAAAAAAAATTTTTCATAAAAAATTCTACAACACGAAATTCAAAAGAATAATTAGTGGAAATTTATAAAAGAAATTTTTTTATTTTATCGATTTGTTATAAGAATTAAAAAAAATTGACAGTTATCAGCTTACGTTAGTATCATGGAAATGTTCATTTATGAAATTCTACGGCAATGAAATTATTGTTAAAAAAAATTTTTCATAAAAAATTCTACAACACGAAATTCAAAAGAATAATTAGTGGAAATTTATAAAAGAAATTTTTTTATTTTATCGATTTGTTATAAGAATTAAAAAAAATTGACAGTTATCAGCTTACGTTAGTATCATGGAAATGTTCATTTATGAAATTCTACGGCAATGAAATTATTGTTAAAAAAAATTTTTCATAAAAAATTCTACAACACGAAATTCAAAAGAATAATTAGTGGAAATTTATAAAAGAAATTTTTTTATTTTATCGATTTGTTATAAGAATTAAAAAAAATTGACAGTTATCAGCTTACGTTAGTATCATGGAAATGTTCATTTATGAAATTCTACGGCAATGAAATTATTGTTAAAAAAAATTTTTCATAAAAAATTCTACAACACGAAATTCAAAAGAATAATTAGTGGAAATTTATAAAAGAAATTTTTTTATTTTATCGATTTGTTATAAGAATTAAAAAAAATTGACAGTTATCAGCTTACGTTAGTATCATGGAAATGTTCATTTATGAAATTCTACGGCAATGAAATTATTGTTAAAAAAAATTTTTCATAAAAAATTCTACAACACGAAATTCAAAAGAATAATTAGTGGAAATTTATAAAAGAAATTTTTTTATTTTATCGATTTGTTATAAGAATTAAAAAAAATTGACAGTTATCAGCTTACGTTAGTATCATGGAAATGTTCATTTATGAAATTCTACGGCAATGAAATTATTGTTAAAAAAAATTTTTCATAAAAAATTCTACAACACGAAATTCAAAAGAATAATTAGTGGAAATTTATAAAAGAAATTTTTTTATTTTATCGATTTGTTATAAGAATTAAAAAAAATTGACAGTTATCAGCTTACGTTAGTATCATGGAAATGTTCATTTATGAAATTCTACGGCAATGAAATTATTGTTAAAAAAAATTTTTCATAAAAAATTCTACAACACGAAATTCAAAAGAATAATTAGTGGAAATTTATAAAAGAAATTTTTTTATTTTATCGATTTGTTATAAGAATTAAAAAAAATTGACAGTTATCAGCTTACGTTAGTATCATGGAAATGTTCATTTATGAAATTCTACGGCAATGAAATTATTGTTAAAAAAAATTTTTCATAAAAAATTCTACAACACGAAATTCAAAAGAATAATTAGTGGAAATTTATAAAAGAAATTTTTTTATTTTATCGATTTGTTATAAGAATTAAAAAAAATTGACAGTTATCAGCTTACGTTAGTATCATGGAAATGTTCATTTATGAAATTCTACGGCAATGAAATTATTGTTAAAAAAAATTTTTCATAAAAAATTCTACAACACGAAATTCAAAAGAATAATTAGTGGAAATTTATAAAAGAAATTTTTTTATTTTATCGATTTGTTATAAGAATTAAAAAAAATTGACAGTTATCAGCTTACGTTAGTATCATGGAAATGTTCATTTATGAAATTCTACGGCAATGAAATTATTGTTAAAAAAAATTTTTCATAAAAAATTCTACAACACGAAATTCAAAAGAATAATTAGTGGAAATTTATAAAAGAAATTTTTTTATTTTATCGATTTGTTATAAGAATTAAAAAAAATTGACAGTTATCAGCTTACGTTAGTATCATGGAAATGTTCATTTATGAAATTCTACGGCAATGAAATTATTGTTAAAAAAAATTTTTCATAAAAAATTCTACAACACGAAATTCAAAAGAATAATTAGTGGAAATTTATAAAAGAAATTTTTTTATTTTATCGATTTGTTATAAGAATTAAAAAAAATTGACAGTTATCAGCTTACGTTAGTATCATGGAAATGTTCATTTATGAAATTCTACGGCAATGAAATTATTGTTAAAAAAAATTTTTCATAAAAAATTCTACAACACGAAATTCAAAAGAATAATTAGTGGAAATTTATAAAAGAAATTTTTTTATTTTATCGATTTGTTATAAGAATTAAAAAAAATTGACAGTTATCAGCTTACGTTAGTATCATGGAAATGTTCATTTATGAAATTCTACGGCAATGAAATTATTGTTAAAAAAAATTTTTCATAAAAAATTCTACAACACGAAATTCAAAAGAATAATTAGTGGAAATTTATAAAAGAAATTTTTTTATTTTATCGATTTGTTATAAGAATTAAAAAAAATTGACAGTTATCAGCTTACGTTAGTATCATGGAAATGTTCATTTATGAAATTCTACGGCAATGAAATTATTGTTAAAAAAAATTTTTCATAAAAAATTCTACAACACGAAATTCAAAAGAATAATTAGTGGAAATTTATAAAAGAAATTTTTTTATTTTATCGATTTGTTATAAGAATTAAAAAAAATTGACAGTTATCAGCTTACGTTAGTATCATGGAAATGTTCATTTATGAAATTCTACGGCAATGAAATTATTGTTAAAAAAAATTTTTCATAAAAAATTCTACAACACGAAATTCAAAAGAATAATTAGTGGAAATTTATAAAAGAAATTTTTTTATTTTATCGATTTGTTATAAGAATTAAAAAAAATTGACAGTTATCAGCTTACGTTAGTATCATGGAAATGTTCATTTATGAAATTCTACGGCAATGAAATTATTGTTAAAAAAAATTTTTCATAAAAAATTCTACAACACGAAATTCAAAAGAATAATTAGTGGAAATTTATAAAAGAAATTTTTTTATTTTATCGATTTGTTATAAGAATTAAAAAAAATTGACAGTTATCAGCTTACGTTAGTATCATGGAAATGTTCATTTATGAAATTCTACGGCAATGAAATTATTGTTAAAAAAAATTTTTCATAAAAAATTCTACAACACGAAATTCAAAAGAATAATTAGTGGAAATTTATAAAAGAAATTTTTTTATTTTATCGATTTGTTATAAGAATTAAAAAAAATTGACAGTTATCAGCTTACGTTAGTATCATGGAAATGTTCATTTATGAAATTCTACGGCAATGAAATTATTGTTAAAAAAAATTTTTCATAAAAAATTCTACAACACGAAATTCAAAAGAATAATTAGTGGAAATTTATAAAAGAAATTTTTTTATTTTATCGATTTGTTATAAGAATTAAAAAAAATTGACAGTTATCAGCTTACGTTAGTATCATGGAAATGTTCATTTATGAAATTCTACGGCAATGAAATTATTGTTAAAAAAAATTTTTCATAAAAAATTCTACAACACGAAATTCAAAAGAATAATTAGTGGAAATTTATAAAAGAAATTTTTTTATTTTATCGATTTGTTATAAGAATTAAAAAAAATTGACAGTTATCAGCTTACGTTAGTATCATGGAAATGTTCATTTATGAAATTCTACGGCAATGAAATTATTGTTAAAAAAAATTTTTCATAAAAAATTCTACAACACGAAATTCAAAAGAATAATTAGTGGAAATTTATAAAAGAAATTTTTTTATTTTATCGATTTGTTATAAGAATTAAAAAAAATTGACAGTTATCAGCTTACGTTAGTATCATGGAAATGTTCATTTATGAAATTCTACGGCAATGAAATTATTGTTAAAAAAAATTTTTCATAAAAAATTCTACAACACGAAATTCAAAAGAATAATTAGTGGAAATTTATAAAAGAAATTTTTTTATTTTATCGATTTGTTATAAGAATTAAAAAAAATTGACAGTTATCAGCTTACGTTAGTATCATGGAAATGTTCATTTATGAAATTCTACGGCAATGAAATTATTGTTAAAAAAAATTTTTCATAAAAAATTCTACAACACGAAATTCAAAAGAATAATTAGTGGAAATTTATAAAAGAAATTTTTTTATTTTATCGATTTGTTATAAGAATTAAAAAAAATTGACAGTTATCAGCTTACGTTAGTATCATGGAAATGTTCATTTATAAAATTCTACGGCAATGAAATTATTGTTAAAAAAAATTTTTCATAAAAAATTCTACAACACGAAATTCAAAAGAATAATTAGTGGAAATTTATAAAAGAAATTTTTTTATTTTATCGATTTGTTATAAGAATTAAAAAAAATTGACAGTTATCAGCTTACGTTAGTATCATGGAAATGTTCATTTATAAAATTCTACGGCAATGAAATTATTGTTAAAAAAAATTTTTCATAAAAAATTCTACAACACGAAATTCAAAAGAATAATTAGTGGAAATTTATAAAAGAAATTTTTTTATTTTATCGATTTGTTGTAAGAATTAAAAAAAAATGACAGTTTTTAGCTTACGTTAGTATCATGAAAATGTTCATTTATAAAATTCAACGGCAATGAAATTATTGTTAAAAAAAATTTTTCATAAAAAATTCTACAACACGAAATTCAAAAGAATAATTAGTGGAAATTTATAAAAGAAATTTTTTTATTTTATCGATTTGTTATAAGAATTAAAAAAAATTGACAGTTATCAGCTTACGTTAGTATCATGAAAATGTTCATTTATAAAATTCTACGGCAATGAAATTATTGTTAAAAAAAATTTTTCATAAAAAATTCTACAACACGAAATTCAAAAGAATAATTAGTGGAAATTTATAAAAGAAATTTTTTTATTTTATCGATTTGTTATAAGAATTAAAAAAAATTGACAGTTATCAGCTTACGTTAGTATCATGAAAATGTAAATTCAATTTTCAGAAAGTAATGTCCTCAGCCAGGCTATGAGAAACGTTCAGCAGGCGCTGAACGATTTCAATCAATTGCCCCGACAGCATGGACTACACTACAGACTGCCCTTTGATCAGGCGCATTTAAACGTCTTTTATCCACTTCCACCTCCACCCCCACCTCCACAAGTATTAGCAGGTCAAAACGAGTTGCCTCAAGGGCAAGTTCCTGGTGAACAAGCTCTTATTGTTCAACCTGCAGGTGTTGGAGCTGGCGGTGTTCTGCTGCTGATGATCAAGCTGGTGGCGGTCCTGCTGCAGATGGTCGGGCTGCTGATGATCAAGCTGGTGGTGGTCCTGTTGCTGATGGTCGTCCTGCTGATGATCCAGCTGCTGATGGTCAAGTTCTTGGTGAACAAGGCCCACATCATCAGGGTCAGGGTGCAGTCCCACAGCCTCGAAATGTCGGTGGGCAGGCCCATTATGGACACGGGTCACAGAACCACGCCCACAGAGGACACGCCCCGCAAAATCAGAGAGCCTGGAATGGTCCACCACCATTTCCTCAAAGACTAGCCGATGGAGTGCAGCGACTTCAAGTTCCCGGGATCTAAGTCCCTCGAGGACCAGCTCCTGGTGGTAACCAAGAACAAGTCCCACAAAGGCAAGTTATTCGAAAGGTGCAACAAGTCCCTCCGGAAGACTTACCTCAACAACGAGCACCAGAACTGGGATTGGCCGAGTATCCTTTAATCGAGCCTGGTTCTCCAACGTCATCAGGTCAGTATAATTAATTATCATTAATTATATAAATTTGATCAGTTTATTATTTACATCTTATCAACAAAATTGACTACTTTTTTCTGTTTTATAGTCCGATCCGCTCGTTACATGGCTGGGGGACGTGGACACAAGAATAAAAAAGGTCGTGGAAGAGGTCGTGGAAAAGGTCGCGGAAAGGGTAGCGTAGTCAACATTTTTATGCAATAATATTTGCATACGCAAGACAATTAGCTTGATTTGAGAGGAAAATTCTACAACTTGAAAAATTATTTTAGAGAGCTTCATCGTCTATATTTTGTCAGACTAAGAAGTTTTTCTTGGTTTAATTAAATTTTCCTGATTAAAAAAAGTATTGAGAACAATAGAAACGGAATTAAAAAGAATTTGAATTATCATAAAAGTAATTCTTTTCAATTCCGTTTCGATTGTGCTCAATATTTTTTTTAATCAGGAAAATTTAATTAAACCAAGAAAAATTTCTTAATCTGACAAAATATAGACGATGATGGAGCTCTCTAAAATAATTTTTCAAGTTGTAGAATTTTTCTCTCAAATGAAGTTAATTATTCTCATTATATTTATTATTTATATTACTTAATTATATCTCTTAAATTACGTTCTGACTCATTGTAGTACATTTTATATAATTTTTATATACAAATAAATCTTGTAGAGTTTTATATCAGATGAAATAAATATTTGATGAAGTTTAATTTTTTCTTTTTTTTTTTATTGTAAATAATTATGAATGTTATAGATTATAATTATATCTAAAGAAATTAATAAATTAAAATTTGACCCTTAGTGTAAAGAAAAAAAAAACCTGACCAGTAATTTAAATTTTGCGCTCTCATTCTAACCAATAAAGCATCAGAGTTAATTTTTGGATGCGGCTATAAATTTATTTATTTGTGTCATAGTGTGATGTTTATAGATGCATCTAGCAGGTGACACTACTTGTCAGCAAAGTGTGAATTCAAATGTAATTCGAATTAGTTAAATATTTTATTGAATTATATAATTTAAATAGTAAAAATAGTTTGACTTAAAATGTTTAAGTTTTATGTTGTAGAATATTTATTATATAGGATATTTTTTTAATTAAACCTAACTAAATATCATTGATTTTCTATAGTATTACCGTTATTAACCATTATTTGAAAAAAATTTTAATAAATTATTGTATTAAACTAATGTTACCTATTCTGACGCTATCACCGTTGTGAGTCGTAGGCTCTTCTTTGGAAGCTTTATTTTATTTGATTTTGAAATTTGTTTGAGACTTAATTAAAAAAATAAACTTTTTAAAATAACATTTATTGTCGCCTACCTCTGAGGAGTGTTAATTCTTTCGAATTGCCGCTCAATTTGTCAGTAGTGACATCTGGGCGCTTCTCCTGTGATCCGATTGATTGACTAGCGTAGTTTCTCATGAAAATTTGTCAATGTCGAATAATGTTTCAAAAAAACATAATTGGGATTTTCTGATATCCACCTTCTTTTTTATTGAATGCACTCAGTGACATTTATAGCTTTACTAACGTACCAATTATACGATAAATGCTCTGAAGATATTTGTTATATTAGGTAGGTATGTAAATAAAGACAGCATCGTTGTTTATCGAACACCCTTCAAATTTTGTAATTTTATTGTAATTTTACCAGAAATTTGAATGAAATGCTATGCACGCACCGTAATTTTTACCAATGGTAAATCGTGACCCGTTTTTTTTTAATTCCGACTCTTGACTAACTTCAAGCATTTATATATTTTTATTTTATAAATAACCTGAAAAATTTTATTGTAATTTTTATTAGTCTATGTATTTATGCGTCAAAATTGGAAACGAAAATATAAGTTACAATTATAAACATTTATAATTATTATATATGTAACAAGAGTAATATATATTATTTGAATTGTTTCTAATTGTCGATTATTATTACGTTACACTAATTAATTGAACATTTCATTAGCTTTTAAGCTGAGTGACTATTTATTATCTATTTTTATTTTCTTTCCTATTTTTGTGAAGTGATAATTAAAATAAAAAAAAAAAAAACAGTCTGCTGTGCGATTGTTTAATAAAAAAAAAAAAACAGTCTGGTGTGCGATTGTTTAATAAAAAAAAAACAGTCTGCTGTGTGATTGCTTAATATAAAAAAAACAGTCTGCTGTGCGATTGTTTAATAAAAAAAAAAAAACAGTCTGGTGTGCGATTGTTTAATAAAAAAAAAACAGTCTGCTGTGTGATTGCTTAATATAAAAAAAACAGTCTGCTGTGCGATTGTTTAATAAAAAAAAAAAAACAGTCTGGTGTGCGATTGTTTAATAAAAAAAAAACAGTCTGCTGTGTGATTGCTTAATATAAAAAAAACAGTCTGCTGTGCGATTGTTTAATAAAAAAAAAACAGTCTGCTGTGTGATTGCTTAATATAAAAAAAACAGTCTGCTGTGCGATTGTTTAATATAAAAAAACAGTCTATATAACATTTATTAAAAATTTGTAGTAAAAACCAGTTAATCAATATTTCTAACGTAAGAATAAAATTTTTATTTATTTATTCTGTAAATCTTTCAGGTGAATTGTTTTTAAGATGTCGTACTACATTGTATATAAATTTACTAACATAACTTGAAAATTATAATAATTTCATTAATAAACGACTTACATAAAACTTTTTTGTAATTTATTTCCCATACAAATAATTTAATCTTAATTTATTTTATTAACTATTGTACAAAAAATGTATTCTCTTCATAATTTAAAATCACCCGTTATTGCTAACAATCAATTGTTAGAAGATGAGCATATAGATTTTTTTGCTCTCCTCCTGCACAATCAATTTCAGTATGCTATTCGAGAAAGTTGGTATGTTCAACATCTAGAAGCTATTGAACAACTGGATACTAAGAAAGAGCATATACAAATATTGCATAGTCGCGACACAGATTATATTTTTAATCAAAATGAAAAGTATCGCACCGATCACTGGGTTTGTAGTTATTATGATACCAAAAAAATTAATAATTTTGATTCCGCGAATAGAAAACAACTTCTTGAAAAGCATAAGATTTTTTTAGAAAAATTATATTCAGGATTTACATTTAATAGTAATACAATTGAATTTCCTGATGTACAGAGTCAACCAAATAATTCTGATTGTGGAGTATATGCAATTTCATTCGCAACCTCATTGGCCTTAGGAGAGTGGCCAATAAAATCTTCATTCCTTTTCGATCATAATAAAATGCGTAAC